>JASCIV010000186.1:0-33857 GCA_030374735.1 Gracilaria caudata
GACTGGGTAATGGACGTGTTTGATTTATCTGGTTTCGATCTCCCCCTCTTCATGTTGTCTATTATGATGGGCCAACATGCGTGGCGAGGAAGACTTAGAGCGTGCGCGAATATGATGGAAATTGTATTACAATTGACAAACCAGATTACTCCAATCTCGAGAGTAACCAGTTTGGCTGCATTGTACATTTCTTCACTTTGTCAAGCCGTTGGCTCTATTGGGATGGCTGCTGGCGCCGATCAACTTGCAGAGAATGCTGCAGCTGTCATTCGATCACTGAGGAATTTAAGTTCAGATGATAGTTCTCTTCACAGAGAACTCATTAAGAGTACGGAAAAAGCTGTCACTGAGGCAGCGGAACGAAAATGGCCGGCTTCAACCCTTGTTCTTGGTGTGATTCGAAAGTTTCTCACTATTTGGAAGTCTCCAAAAGCTTTAGAGGAGTGGATACAAGGAGACTTTGAGGTTCTCCTGAAAGAGCGCACAGGACTATTCGAGAGCGAGGAAAGTGAAACCGGGGTTGTCAGTTCTCTAAGTCAAGCTTCTACATCCCAAGATAAACCTCGCAGCACTGATGATGACATGCACTGTACAGATCTTCCGGCCTTTTCCATACTGGGGACGTTGGTCGCCGTGATGCGTCACGAGAATTCTCGGGTACGGTTTGGTTGTCTTAAGTTATTGCGAAAAGTTCGGAAGGACAGCTTATTTGTTTTCTATTTTCCTTCAATCATGATGCTCCTTCAGGAAGAAAAGAATGGGCTGATTGTAGGAGCCTATCTACGAGAGATTATGACGGCTCCAGGTCTCATGTCAAGAGTTGAAACATGTAATGTTGCTTTCAGTACTTTGATACGTCTTTCTCGCTCTCACATCAATTCAGACATTTATGGGGTCGTTCTAGTTGCATTCGCATGGGCCTCGGAATATGCGCCATCCATTGGGGTCCGTCTTCTTATTAGAGAACTTGAAAGATTGAAGTCGTCATTTGATATAACTCGAGCTCAAGTTCGCACGGCAGCTGCTGCAGCAATTCACAAGCTTGCGGAAGTGCGTCCCTCAAGATGTACAGATCTTATTCCGTTCATAAGTTTATGTATCACCCCAAAGAGCATGGAAGTTGCGCCTCGAGCCACGTCTCTGTGTTTTGACATCATGCACATCATGGCGAAAGAAGAAGTTTTGGACCCAATTAAAGCTGTCAAGGTTGTCTTGAAGAGCTTTCCAAGTGTGGAAGTTGTGCATTCTGAATCTCGAAGAAGTTACTTGAGGCTCCTCCGTGTAGCTGCTGGCGGAGAAGTGAACAAAAAGAGGCGGAAAATGATGCAGTCTGCGACAGAAATGCTCCGCAAGTGCATCACAAATCTCAGTCCCACCAAATCTCAAGACGTAAGCCAGGAAGAATTCAGCTTGTCATGGGAAGATGTGCAGCAAGCAGCTCTCTCGCTTTCAGAATTTACCCCTGACGAGATTCTTCGAAGCGCATTTGCCGAAGAGGAGCCATTGATTAATTTAGAAGAAGAGAAAAAGCGTCTGGATAGAATTGAGGAATGCTGCGCCCTATTTGTTCGGGGAGCTCTGGTGACCTCGGAGCGCGCACGATTGGAGCACGACGGAGCTTCGGTGGCTCTCGAGAAACTTGTTGAGAAGATTGTATCACACGAGTGGAAAACAAGAAAGAAGAGCAGCTTTGATCCAGAGCGCATAGGGAAGCTGCGAGCTACATCAGAAGCCCTACGCCGCGCTAGGAAAGCTCAAGGACTTATTGAAGAGGATAGCTTAGCTCCAGAAGATCAAGCCCGTTCAACATACATCAGAGCAACGACAAGCTTTCCAATTGGAGTTATCCGATCGGCATTTCAATTGTGCGTTGATGAGAGTGAAAGTGCCGAAGAGAATCTAAGGACCGTCTATAAACCCAGCGGCATAGCTATGAGGGTGATTACAAATACAAATATTCTTAGCCCTGCCTTACCTTGGGTGAGCATGGCCGAAGAGGTGATCTCTGGGACAGATAATAACCCTTTCATAAGAGCCTGCTGTTTCAAGATTCTGCGCAGTATTCAAGACAATAACTTTGAAGTGAAGGAAAAGCAATCGAAGTGGTTCGGGTTGCAATGTCCATTGTTTAGAGATGGAAGTTCTACTTCCTTTGATGAAGCGAAGGAGTTGTTTCTGGGATTGGCAGAGCTGTTTCCAAACGACCTAGACAAACTTTTTAAGGAAAAAGGAAAGAATATACATGATGATCTAACTGCGGAACTCATCAGGAGTTGTGCTCACATACCCGAAGACAAACCGGGGCTTCATATTGCTGTAGAAGGGTTGTTGAAGACTATTTATAGTCGAGAACAGCATTGGGATGAAAGGTCAAGAAAGGAAAAAGAACAGCTGATTGTTGTAAACGGTTTAAAACGATGCCAATCATCGGCTGCCGTGCATATGATCACTAACGCAAATACTCACAGCCCGTCTGTGATCCGCATCGCCTGCCTGTACGGTAATTATAAGACCATAGATTTTGCTGTTCAGGAGCTGCTATCTCACAGTGAAATCGGCGGAACCAATGAGCTCGCTGGAGCCGTGGGCCGTGCGATTCGTCTGTTGCCATTTCCACAGCGGAGGGATATCTTGTTGACGATATTTGGGAACATTGGGAATTCCCCGGGAATGATGCAGGAGGAAAGGATCAAGATGGCCATTGAAATATCAGCTCATGCACTGATGGTGGGCGCTCTGGCCCCGGGGGGAAGATCTTTGTTGTTTGCTTCACTTTGTTCAAGCGACAGAGATGAGCAACGTATGATTCAGCGTTTGCTGAACTATAGTTCCTCGATGACAGAAGAGTGAACACAGGACCATCTGGATCATGACCACTCATTCTGAAACGCACTTTGATATCGTGTCCATCCATCCACCCATTTCCTGTGAATACTACTAGCAGAACCACACATAATTATTACTTGCTCTGAGACCAAGGACATCTAACTATGGGTTCGTCATCATAGGTTTGGATGTATGTTTAGAACAGAAGCACGCTAGAAACCACAGACCAGTCTGACAAATATAAAGCAAAGACGCTCCTATTGCAGCTGTTGAAAAGGTATCAGTGCATGTCGGATAGGTGATCTGTAGATCGCAAATGCAACGTGACTTGAACTGTTGCGTCTCTTGCGGGACTCGTCGAGGCAGCACCCTTGGTCCTTCAGAAGAGCAAGAAGGGCACATCACGAAGCCCTTCTACACAACAACATTCACGGGCCATGCTTTTCACGTGTGCAGCAAGTGTCCCTTGTTTGAAACGCTCACTCTGTCCGACGAAAAGAAGCAACCTCAAAGCGTAAACCAACCGTTGGTCGTCGAAATGCCACCATATTAATCAGGTTTTTTTCTCGGTGTGACCGTGCGGGGCCCTAGCAGACGATGGCTTACCGCAGGGTGGTGGTTTGGAGGGAGGCTGTCGCGGGTGTTTTCACTGGCTGTGGCGAATCCAGTGGATTGTTAAAAGACATTTAACGATATCATGGCCGGAGGATGTGTCGGGCTTGCTGGTGCGCAAGGAGGTTGTGAAAGCATAAGGTGTTGCTGAAACACGTGAGGCCCATGGTTCGATGATTGATCAGGAGGTCCCATACACACAATCGGTAGCCTTCGACGCCCGCCCTTTGTACAAAGCGCCAGACCGAAGCGAATCCCAAGACCCTTCGTGTTGGGGACCGTCGCCAGGTTTCTGACGTCGCTCTTGTTCAGAGAGGGTCGCGGCTGCAGAACGCAAAGAAATGGGAACCGACATGATGCAGTTCGTTGGACCATCACAACAAACGCGAGGCTGTACAAGCCCGTGAAGGTATCATACAAGGGTAAATCTTTGCAGATGAGTGTCGATTGACTGGTTGAAACAGGTTCAGGGACGCCCAAAACCGGATGCGACGCGAATCGCATGTCTTCGTCACGTGACTGCCAATAGCCGCTAACACGCGTTGCACTGCAAAAGTGTAGCACGATCTATCTTACAGTTAACTCGTTTCAAAAGAAATCGGATTATGATACAACTGTCAGCATACATTTCGTGTCATGCTGTGATTAGTACGAGACCTAAATGGTCAGCTCGCTGTACAGATCCATATTTGATCTGCCCCGGACTATCGGTTTGCGAACCTTCCTTTGAAACATAAGCTGCCTTCCACGCGCATAGTTCGCTATAGCGTTGCGAGGGTAGTTCGAATCAAGTCGGGACGCCGCTTCTCTGTCCGCAGTCTTCTTCAGATTGCTTTTGAACTTTTTCTTGTTTTGGAGACAACCCCAGCTGCTGAGTGTGGTTACATATCTGCTGTACGACCAGCCATGGAGAACCAGGCTTCCTCCCACGAGAAGGCTCGCTCTCTTGGCACACCACGTACAGCGTCGTCTGACAGCAAGTCCAAACCGAGAAACGATCTCTCTCGCCCTAACGGGAACGGTGGAAAGCCATCCATGTCTGCCAGACCTCGGAAAAGAACCCAACGCAGTGAAAACGAGACGAAAACCAGTAAGGACAAGACTGAAGCCAAACCTATATGCGAGTACTATGCAAAAACTGGCACGTGCAGGTTTGGCGAGAACTGTCGTTTCTCTCATGATGTCAACAAAGAATCTAGAAACAAATCGGCTGCGTCGTCAAGCACGCCATCATCTCGACAGCGTGACAAACATAAGCATGGAAGTTCTGCAGCAGATTTCGTGCCTATCTGCAGGGCCTTCGAGAAGACTGGAAAGTGCAAATATGGTCAGAACTGTCGCTTCTCTCACAAGGTCAACAATGCATCGAATCGCAAACCTCGTCATTCTGCATCGTTCAGTACACCCACACCGCAGGCTTCCATGGATGTTACGCACTTCATTCAACGCATCGAAAATATTGTTCGAAGACCAAACGCATCCCTGAGGCTTGAACATCAACATGACCTGGACCTATGGAAACAGTCGTGGTCGGCGGTTGGCGTAGGCGCGGAACTATCCAGCGCAGGTGCACTTCTTACCATGTTGATGCGTTTACCTGCTTCATCATTGTTTCTTCCTCCTACCTCGGATCTCGTGCGTACTCTTGCTCGCGTGGGGCAGCACGTTGCGGCCGAGAACATTTCGGACAAGATGCTGCTCAAAAGATTCGAGCTCATCGCTGATGTATATGAACATCGTTTGCTGGGACAAGAAGCCACTATTTCAGCTTCGCTGAGGAGCACTTGTATTGATAAGACGGCTGAACTTCGTTCAAATATTCATACGGGCTTAATAAAGGCCATCGGAAACCCACACACAGCCCAACGTGCATCTAAGTTGCTGATCAGGAGTCTCACTTTATTTGATCGCTTTATCTCAGATCTTCAACGATGTGAAGAAGGTCAAGAAGAGGAAAATGTGCGAAACGATAAACTTGATTCCTGGTCAGGGTGGCGGAACGCTACTGTCGGTTGGCTGCAGCGTGCTTCGTGGTTGAACGCCTCACAGCTTCATAACGAGTATGAAAGTGTAGAGCATTATGCAGAGACGTTGCGTGCACTCATGACTGCTCTAACATTCTTTTGGGGAGCCGGTGCATTATTGCCCAAATGCCGAGTAAGAAAGGATGGTGCCAATGCTTGCGATCAGCCTTTACATGTTCAAATACGTTCTAACAACAATCAGTTGTGCGGACAGAAGTTGCCAAATCGTCAAACATGCACTCAGAAGGCGACTTGGCGGTGCGTGAGGCATGGTCATGATCGTATTTGTAACCAATGTCTGCGAAGAACTCAGGAGACTTTGGTTGGCGAGCCAAGTCCTCGTGCCTCCACAGATATCTATGATGCGGTCGTTGAACGTGAAACGACGCGTCGAGACGGTTTGGTGTACATCGCCTCGAAGCTTGAATCAAGAAGGCCACCGGCGATCACACCGAACTGGAAAACTACATATCGTCTGAACTGCTCTGCTTTGGTTGGGGTCGTTCGCCTCGGAGCTTCGTGTGAGCCGCTATCCTCTGAGAGTCGAGTTGAATGGGCGGAGATTGTTCCATTGAACCCCCACACAGGACCACTGAGCGATTTTCAGGAGAGAGCTCGTGGCCGTATCGCCCTACGTCTACTTACTCGGGCAGATCTGTCCACACTTGGTGGAACTTGGGAAGCCCTCAGACCTGGGGCCCGAATCGCAGTTATCGATACACAAGTGTTTGTGCCCGAGGTTGTGTCCGTACTATCTGCTTTAACCGACCCCGGGCTCGTAGATCATATGCATCACATTCAATTCTGGCCTCAACTTATTGGCACCAGTCGAGCTGGTGAAATAAGAAACCCAGGATCAAACGTTTCAGATGTGGTCAAATATGCTCTGGATAACACCCAAATGGATGTAATACACAGACTAGAACCATCAGCGAAGGCTAGACTTTGCCAACGAATCACCAACCTTGCGCGCCAGACAAATTTGAGTGGGACTCAGCTGGAGGCATTCGCTGCCTCATTGTCTAATAGTCTGCATTGTACTCAAGGCCCACCTGGTACCGGAAAGAGCTATCTTGGAGTCGTGCTCATCAGAGCTTTGGACTTGATAAGAAAGTCTGCCCTCCACTCCGGAATCGCAGTAGGACCAATTGTGGTGTTGTCTTACAAAAACCATGCCCTTGATGAAATCTTGGGTGATCTCGTCGACACTCGTCAATGGTCAGGGGCGATCATACGTTGTGGAAAAACGGGAGATCCTAGAATTGCATCCTCTATGGAACGCAAATCTGTGGAGGAGAGGAAGGCTCAAAGTGTGTTAACAGAGCGAGTGGCCGTTATGCGCAGGACAAGGCGCTTTATGAGGGAAATTCGGGCTCTAAGTTCGGCTTTTGGTGACGAAACTGGTGTCTCGCTGCAGTCTTGGAAGTCTAGCTGGAAGAGCATTGAAAACGACCAGTCTGAGATTGCTACGCGATGGGTGCTACAAATGTTGCGGTTCTTTTTGTTCAAGAAGCGTTTGGATAACGACATTACTGATGAAGAGGCTTACAAGTTGCTGCGAAGGACAATTGTTTCGGAGTCCGACATAGGGATACCATCCGTGCATGATTATAACTTGTTGGCAATGTTGCAGGGTTTGCAAAAGGGTACTGAACATTGGTTTGAAGGCCAGACCAATCAAACCTACTTCTTGTTGAGCAAATGGCTGTCGGGCTCAAAGCCACCACCAAGATGTGTTGTCGACGGGTGTCTTTTCGCCAGTGAAAGGGTCGGGGCATTCTGCAAAGAAAGCCATGGTTGCCTCATTCGAGGCTGCGGCAGTCGCCGGGTAAACGAATTTTTCTATTGCGATGGTCATCGATGTAAGTACGACAGTCTAGTATGCAAGGAGCCACGGATGGAAGGAGCCGACGTTTGTCCAGATCATGCCTGCGTGTACTGTCTAGAGCACGGGATTATTCCTGTGTCACCGAGGATTGGAGCAGCTTGTAAGAATCACTCATGTCGTGACAATGACTGCGCAGAGGTTTTTCTAGCCCCTATCTTACCATTTTGTACGAGGCACTGTTGTCGCGTCTGTCATCATTATGCCAGTAGCAATCCTGAAAAGGTGAGGTCCGTACATCGAATTGAGTTCTCCCAGTTCTGCGCAGAGCACAAATGCTCGGTTCAAGGATGTATCGAAAACCGTGACTTGCGAGACGATCTGCAACAATATTGTGTATACCATAGCTGTGTTGCATGTAATGGGATTCGTGAGGTTATTGATTTTGCTTTGCCGGAGTCAAGACTGTGCGCCTGGCATCGTTGCTCAAGCATTCTATATGGTCGACTATGTGATTTGCAGAGAGAAGAAAACTCTGTGTTTTGCACAGCTCATACATGTCGCTTTTGTCGTGAGGAACGACTACCTTTAGACACGCCCGTGATAGATAGCGAGCCACGGAACGCTTGCAGTAATCATAAGTTATGTGAGAATCTTTCTTTTGGAGGGGAGACCTGCAATGAAAGAGTTTGTTCTTCAAACTCAAAGTACTGCGAGAAGCATCTAAAAAGGAGCAGAATCAATGACGGCGATCGGGCAGGAGCGGGAACCAAAATGAAATGCGAAGGTACCACTACTAAAGGAAAGAGATGCGGAACAATTGGGCTTTCTTTACGAGCACCATACTACTGCGCACCTCATATAGCTCAGAAACCCGATTCAGAATCAGAATCTGAAACGGAAGATGAACATCATACATCCGATGAACAGGAGCAAAGCCTTCCGAGTGAGGACTGCAAAGATAGAGAGCCCGATGCAGAGCTTTTGGATAGATGCCCAGAGGATTTTTGGTCAGCTATTCAACCACAACAGCCGGAAAATGGTGCTCCAGCACCACTGGTACTGGGTGAAGCCAATGTTGAGGCAACATCCGTGAAGAACCTCAATGAGGTAGAGCCCAATCGAGAAGAAAATGAAGCCAGGATGGACCGGCACGAGATTAAAAGCTGCACAGAATTGAAAGAGAACGTGGTGCTTGCTTCAAGTAAGACAGCAAACGTTGTTCCTAGCGCAACGGGTCCCTCCTATACTGAAAAGACAGGTCCAGATGTTATGGAGGTTGAGAAAGTTGTGATTGCAGAAGAACTGAACCCCGAACTAAAAGCTACTGAAGGCTCTGCGCTTCCTGATAATGATGGTGAAATCAAGGACAAGCGCGACACACCTGGAAGTTCTCAAGATGAGCTCAATGTAGCACATACTGAATCAGAATCTGAAGAGGAGATCCCTGATCAGATGAGACATCTTCGAGATATCGTGGACATAGACTCGGATTCTGGATCAGACTCGGATGTGGAAGATTCTTTCTTACCTTTGGTTTCGGATGGCCTTCAAGATGAGAGTACATCTGCAGTTCCTGATGATTGGCATTGGGGTCTGCTTCTACCTGCACGATGGCGTTATGTGTCTTCCTTCCTTGGAGCTGTCCTTGCAGATATCTCGGAGCTTGCGGAAATCGCGGATACCTATATCGAAACCTCGAGACGTGAATTGTCGGAGGCCGCAGCATACTCGTTTAAGAATGCACAAGTGATCGGCGCAACAGTGGTTGGCGCAACACGACGTCTCCATGCGCTGCGAGCTTCGGAACCATTTGCCATGATTGTGGAAGAAGCATGTGAGGTGTTAGAGCCCACACTCGTTTCTGTGCTTTCTGTGCGATCCCTTCGCAAGCTTGAGCTTATTGGGGATCATAGGCAGCTTCCAGCTTACGTTCAACCATGTTGGTTCTCCGTCCAGGTTGCAAATCCTTCTATCAAGGTGTCACTCTTCGAAAGACTGGTGCTTAATGATCCATCGTCGTGCACAGTGCTCGATGTACAACGTCGGATGCGGCCGTTCATCTGTGACCTAACGCGTTGTGAGTACGAAGATATAGTTCAAATCGAGGACTTTGCAAACACAAAAACTCAACTAATTGGGGACAAGCTCATAGACTTCACTTTTTCTCGGCGACGAGAAATATGGCAAGCCGAAGAACGAGATTTGTGGGCTGGAAAGGGCAGCGTCGTACCAGGTGTTAAACCTCAAGTTTTCTTCTGGGATCTTCAAACGAAAGAAGGTCGAGCAGCTGTTGGACTTTCCAGATGCAACTACGGAGAAGCAAAAGCTTGTGTTGCTCTCGCACATTGGCTTGTCTATTGTGGCGTACCGCCAGGTTCAATAACCATCATAACCCCGTACAAGGGTCAGAAACTTACCATAACTCATGGACTCCGAGGCGTCTCGGATGAACGGTTAAGACGGGTATTTGTTTCTACTGTGGACCGTTATCAAGGAGATGAGAATGACATTGTGATATTGTCTCTTGTGAGCACTCGAGCAGGAAACCGATTTGTGGCATTACGCAATCGATTCATTGTATCCTTGTCACGTGCGCGAATTGGTTTATACGTTATTGGTTCGTCGGAAGCTGTCTCTAAAGATGGAAAGGGCGGCGATGGCCCGTCGCACTGGTGTCGCCTTCTAAGAGATCTCAGAGATAATGAACATACAAATAGTGGGCTTGGAAAAGCTGCATCGGTGCCTTTGAGAAATATTGGTCCACAACTCTCAATATGTTGCCCACGACACACTGATGTCAATCGATGTATTGTTGGTGCGGACGAGTTTCCAACGGGAGCTGACGATTTCAAGTCTTTTTGCAATAAGCCTTGTCAGTTCATTCTACCGTGGTGCGGTCATACTTGCGAGCTTCCATGTCATCCATTGAAAGAAGCAACGCACAGAGCTGATTGTTCTGTTAAAGTTCCACGACCTTGTCAGGCTCACATCGACGTTCCACTTCATTGCCACGAAGTGAAGCTTAGAGACGTGGATTCGAGCAATTTATCTGAAGGGCTAGAGGCTTTTGAATGCGACGTTCCTGTCTTGTATCCACGCCCGGAATGTTCTCATTCAGTTGAAATGAAATGTAACGAACATCAGAGGATCCAGTCAGGAGAAGTTTCGCTACAAGAATGTTCAGAGCAAGTTGATGACTATGTCAACCCTTCATGTGGCCACAAACGAAAGAAGCCAAAGTGCTATCACCGCCGAATGTGGGAAAAAGAGCCGCCCAGTTGTCATGTGCTTGTTGCTCATGAAAGACCATGTGGATGCAAGACCCGCATGTCTTGTGAGGAAAGCGTGAAAGAACTTGCACTCGAAAATCCCCCAACATGTCTGGAAGCAGTTGCAAAGCCCCGTCCCCGATGCTCCCACATATTGTCATCTCGTTGCTTTGAAGCAACGGCACTTCGAGAGTCCTGGTCGCAGCAAGAAGGCGAAGCTATCTCAAGTTCTCCACCAATTGTTTTACACGGCGTGCAGTATGGACCATCAGAAACGGAGATAGGAAGATCTTGCTTTATTTGGAAAGAAGAAGACTTCCCTCCTTGTCTCATGAAGACAAAGTATCGCAGGTCTTGTGGGCATACAATGGTGACTCGGTGTGATGATGCCTTTCAGTTGGCAAATGGCGATTTGAAGGAAGGTTTATGTCGCGAAGAAGTACTGCAAGTCAGTCCGTTATGTGGACACGAGATCAACACTGCATGCCATTTCAGACCCGTAATTGAAAGTCAACCTCCTTCTTTGTTTGTTACACGCGTTGTTGATGCTGGTAACACTGAGACCATTGCTGACGAAAGTGCAATAGAAAATGCACCGCCATTTCCACCTGGCATCAAGAAGTTGGGCAGTTCGTGCGGGGGCTCTTTTGTTGTCCAAAGAAAATGTGGACACAAGACGAACAAACTCTTTTGCTCCGAACTATATTCGTTGTTTCGAACAAAACGACTCCCACCCTGCGAAGAGAAAGTGAATCTAAAGATGTTATGCGGACACTCTTACACTACAATGTGTCACCGCCAAGGAGAGCCGTACCCGGATTGCAACGAACCTGTTGAAGATATGTATGTGTATTCGTCGTGCAGGCGGCTTCACAGCGTGCGGCCGGGTGTGTGCGGTGAACTTCAAAAGCTGCGGGCCCTAGAAAACCCTCAATGTCCTGTTATGATTACAAGCACTCGTTCTCGCTGCTCACACAAAGTCGAAGTGCCATGTCATCTTGAAAAACTAGTCACCTCTAAACTACCTGGGAGTCGAGTCAATGAAGCTCATCCAGTTGTTCAAGCTGGCGTCGAGTACTGTGATCCCGCAGTGGGGATAAATCCGTGCCATGAACCGGTTGCATTCAGGAGACTGTGCGGCCACGAAGAAGCAAACGTCCCGTGCAGTGGCGCCTTTGAATGGGCTGCGGATCCTCAGCTGGCTCCACCGTGTCGGGTAATTGTGGAAATGGTTTCTCCACTTTGCCAACATGTGGTGAACATTGAGTGTTGCTTATCAGAAGTTTTAAGCTCTCTCACCCCGTGGGTTGATGCGACTCCGTCACGAATAAATGTGGCTTTTGATGGTCGAGAGGAGTATTCAAGCCCTATGGTGATCGAAGGTCGACAGGAACCGAATGGGCTTTTCGATATCGCGTGGCCTGACTGTATATTTACAACTCGTCTTCAGAGGGCTTGCGGACATGAAGAGGATGTGAAATGCAATAATATATTTACCGCACTTGAGACGCCTTGTGAGCAAACTGAAATCGTAAAGTGCGATGAATGTGGACACGATGCATCCGTACCATGCCATAAGCTTGGAAATGAAAGCGATCCATATCTTTGCCACGCGGTTGTTGAAAAGATGTGTTCCATCTGCCAGATTAATACCACCAAGGTAGAATGCTTTATGAAGAAATCAAATTGTGCGCGGCAAGTTTTCGGGGAGCTTCCGTGCGGACACAAAGTGAGATGGACTTGTGGAGAAGAAGATCCCCGGCGAGGATTCAAGAGTGAATCGTGCTTGTTTTGTGTTCGGGAAAGCTACAACAAAGCGCTTGATAGCGCTCAAGCGCTGAAATCTAAAATGCAAGCACCGAAGAGCTCGTTATCGGAAGGAGAGAAGGGTAGCAGTTCATCAAGAGAGACTTGCGGGTTTAGTGGTCAATCACTTTTGGAAAGCCTTATACAGCGAGTCAAAGACACATTCCCTGCCGCGAGCATTATAAGCTTTGAACAACTAGGAGACATCAATGAAGAAGCGCTGATATCAGCGCAAATAGAGATACTGGAATATCATGTTGATTTGTACACAGAGGCTATAAAAAGCGGAGAGATATCGGTTGAGGAACTAGAGGTGCAACAGCCACCGCGGCTGTCGGATGCGCTGAAGTCGTACGATATCGTTTACGCGGTCGTGAAGGAGAACGATTCCGCCACAGACTGGTTCCGAATGAGGGACTGTCAATACGGATTTGGTACAACTGTTTCGATTCTGTGTGAGGATGCAGTTGCGGAGGACTACTCAAAAGGCGAGGGAGTTGATGCTGTTAGTGTGATTGTGGCAGCTGTTCTGAAGCTAAGGGGTCTGAAGGGTGTGGATCCGTTCCGTCCGCCTCGCGCGGAATTGGAGAAGCAAAAGAGAAGAAAGGTCACTACGCTGCTGAAGAAAGCCAGACGAAAAGGCAAGGCGACTGTTAAGCTGGGATACGATCACGTGCACGTTGTTGGCAACCCGTATGGACGCGTGTACTGGATTCCTGAGGCAGTCGTGCCAATCGCGAAAATGAAGGTGCAGCCCATGCGTGTTTGCCAAATCTGCTTTGACGACGTACTGCCTGTGAAGGGGTGGGTGTGCTCAGAGGATCACTTTCTTTGTCGAGATTGCTTCAACGGACATGTGAAGGCGGCTAAAGCTCCCGACGCACTGGCGCGCGCAGTAGATGGCGAAGGACATATTTTATGTCCGCACGCAGGTTGCGAGTCGAAGTTTGACACGCTGCAGCTGCTTGGACAGAAACATGACGCAAGCGAAGAGGAGCTGAGAGAAGTGTTTACGTCATTGCAAGCGTTGCGCATGGAACGACATACGACGCGGGAGGTGCAGGCGGCGCTGCAGGAGCAGAAGGTGCAGCTGAAAGCGGAGTTTGATAGGATTCAGCAGATAGAGGACGGACACGAGCGCAGAGCGGAGCAACTAAGGCTGACGATCACGGACGAAATCCTTACATTGAGGTGCCCCCGGAAGAAGTGTCGAACGGCGTTTATTGACTTTGAGGGATGCTTTGCGCTGACTTGCGCGAACAGTCAGTGTCGCATGGAGTTTTGTGCGTGGTGTCTGGGGCATAGGAACGGGAGCGATATGCACCAACATGTTGCGAACTGCCAACAGCGACCGGCAGGCGCTCGTAATTCGGTGTACCAACCGCTACGCGTGTTCCAGGAGCATCATCGGCAGAGGAGGGCGAAGCTGATCGAAGCGAAGTTGGGCAACGAGGACCGGCGCGTGCGGAAGCGCACGCTGGAGCTGCTGCAGCAAGAGCTGAGCGATCTTGGCATCCGGATTAGAACGTAGGGCGCACAATGCACGACGGCGATGGGGACGCATGTGTGCGCGCCGTGATGCGGCGCTGCGCTGGCGCGCGGCGGGAGGCGGATTGCACGTGGCGTGCCGCCGCCGATCTGCATTTGGATTGGACGCGCTGCGTCGGCTCACGCGCCGTTGTGCCGCTGCGCTGTCGCATGTGCACGCGGAGATTAAAGCTTCGTGCGCATGCGCTGTCTCTGTGGCGTGCGTGGTGGCGCGTCCGTCTGGCCACTGGCGCATAGTGCGCCTCCCGGCGCGGCGTGCGCGTACATAGCTTAGCCCCAGTGCTTAGGCCTTTGTAGCCCTTTTGGTTGCTGTTGCTGTTCTTTTTTTTGCGGCGTCTCCGCGTCGCTGTGCTGCGGCGCTTTTCTCGTCGCTGTCCCTCCCGTGGCGTGCGTGTGTTTTGGGTGCCATGTGCGCTGCGCTGCCGTTGTTTGTGCCGCTCGCGGTGGCGGAGCCGCCCGTCAGCAGAAGACGGCGTCCGTCCACCTCGCGCAGACGGCGCGTCGCCGCGCCGCATCAACACGCGAACTGCCCCGTGCCGTCGCCAACGCTCACCGACTATCTGCCGCGGCTGCACGCGGCCAGAAAGCAGCTGCGTCGCAACAGTGGTACCGAGCCGCACAACCACGCCGTCGTCGGGCTTGCCAACCGCGATGAGCCGCTGCCGTCCGCGCACTGGCAGCGTATCGTGGCGCAGCGCAACCAGCTGGTGATCAAGTGGCTGTGGCTGGTGGGCGCCGTTGCGCGCAAGTCGCACCAGATTTTCATCTGCGCGTTCCCGGAGGCGGCGCCGGTGATCTCGTTCTCCGACCTGGTGCAGGAGGGCGTGTTCGGGCTGATCACCGCCGTGGAGCGATGGAACGGGTCGAAGGGACAGCCGTTTGATGCATACGCGTTCTACTCTGTTAAGTATGCCATCTTGAGAGCAATACAGAACCAAGCTAGACCTATTCGCTTGCCAGTTCATGTGCTCAATAAACTGTCCAAGATCCGTACGGTGCGCCATCAGTTGCAGCTTGCGGACGGCAACAACGTCAGTCTTTCCGAGGTGGCGCGTGTGGCCGGCGTCGATCGTAAAGCGGCGCAGTTGTATCTCGAGCGAAGCCGAGCTCTGTTGAGCATTGATGTGCCTGTACGACAGCAGCAGGCAAAAGCTGATGCGCCTCCCCTGCGTGACTTTCTTGTCGACCATTCGGTTGACGTCTCTCGACAGGTTGAGCGTATGTGCACCAGAGAGGCGGTTGCTGAACTGATTCAAAGCTCTCAGCTTGAGGAGCTTGAACGCAGTGTGCTGTGCTTGAAGTATGGGCTGGGTGATGGTATCGAACGACTGCGAGTGGAGGTGAGTCGCATCCTTGACGTGCGTGTGAATACGGTCAGACGCGCTGAGCTGAGTGCGTTGAAGAAGTTGCGCGAGGTGGTGGCCGATGATATATCTACTTGGGCAGAGCTCATGTGAGAAGAATGCTTCTTTCTCTCTTTCTTTTTTTCCTTTTTTCGCTGTGTCACACAAGGTTTTTTTGTTGGCGACAGTTTTGGGATAGACTTTTGTATGTGTAGTATCAACATAGTTTTTTTATTTGTGTAGCAGCTTTTGTTCTTGGTTGAGAACCTGGCACGGCACTTGTGTGTGTGTGGGGTCAATCTGCAAGCTCAAGCTGTGCACAGTTTTGTTTTTTATTGAGTAGCAATTCATGATGAACGACGGCGATTGAAGCACAGGAGCAACAGCAACAGCAACAGCCGTGGCCGTGGTTTGTGGGCATTGGAGTGGGAACCAGTCAGCTCGATTGGCTCGAAATAGCGAGCAGAAGAAGCTTGGCTGAGTTGGTACACGTAGCTATAGCTAGAGGGGGATCGTTTGCAAAACGGAATAAAGTACCAGTATACAATTGTAGTGCTTTTAATAGTTTGGGGTGTTCATCACAGTATGATCGCACATCATGTGATCAAAAAGGTTGCCAAGTCATCATCGATCGCGTTTGTACAGTTTCTTGAGGAAGAAATCAAAAGCGCCGGTGGGCATGTGCTGAATGTCCGCAATGCGTTTTGAAAGTTGTTCGTAACTGCTCTGTTCAAAGTCGGCAAACGCGTTGGGCAGATGCAATTTGCGGTACACATCCTTGACGCGATCGGAACATTGCTTGTCCTTCTTTCCGTAGTTTTGCTCCAACACGAGTCGATCGTGCTCAGAGCATCGCTCGAGCGCCCTCACAATGAGCCACGTGCAGGTGTTATCCTCGATGTCGGTGCCAATCTTGCCGGTGACCGACGGATCTCCAAAAGCGTCCAGGAAATCATCTTGCGCCTGAAAGTAGTATCCAATGCTCATGCATATGTCCTTTGCAGTGTCATATAAAGCGGTGTCCGACACGGAGGCCAGACGCATTCCAAGCGCCACCGGCAGGTAAAAAGTGTAGTGAGAAGTCTTGTAACGATATATTCTGGTGAGGTTCTGCTCGGTGAAGTTGTGCAACAGCACCTGATCGGGCGGTTGAGACGTGGTGAGATCGAGCAGTTGACCCATCTCAGTGGTGTACGTGATGGAATGAAACAGTTCAATCAGATTGAGATACTGCGGATGTTGACTGAAATGCATGTTGAGTACTCGATAAATCATCATTTCAAGAATCATACCGTCGTTGATGGCATTCATACCAATCTCCGGAATGCGGTAGAAACAAGGCTGTCCTCTTCTGGTGATGCTGTCGTCCATGATGTCATCGGCCACCAGGAAGAAGGCCTGCATGAGCTCGACGCACCAGCCCAAAATATGAGCGCGCTTCTGCTGCTCGGGCGAAAGCGGTTCGCCGTGATTAAAAGCCTGGTAGCATTGCAGAACGGCCATGCCGCGATTCAACTTGCCGTGCGGCACATTGTAGGTGAGATTTTTGTGGATGTAATCAATGGCGGGTTGTGGAAGATCGAACGACGCCTTCAAATCGGCGATCAACTGTTGTACCAATTCGGGAAACACGGCGTTGAACGACTGCTTGTCGGAGGGTACCGCGGCGCGATGGGCGGTTTGCAGCGGCGGCGTGGCGCCCATGTTGCGCAGATGACGGGCGTGAACGGCGGACGCACAACACGGCACGGTTGGCGCTCCGGACGCGGCGGCGGCGGCAGCGCGACACACGAGCGTGAAAAGCGGACGCAGCAGCGAGAGATGAGCAGCGCGTGGCATCGATCATCATGGCCGATGCATCGCTCTCGGCACGCACGGCACATCAGACGCATGGATCTGGGCGCTCTCGTGCGAGAAAAAAAAAAAAAGACAGTGCGCGCGCACACGCGACGCGCGTGGGCGGCGGGCACGTGGACACGCGTGCGCAATTCGTACGTCGCCCCTGCTGTGTGCGCGGCGCGGAGTGCGCGCAGGACGGGGGCGTTGCGCAGTCGATGTGTGTTGAAGGGCGCGCATGCGTGAGCAAAGGCGTGGGGGCTGCGGGCTATCTTCGCTGTCAGACGCTGTTGCTTGGCGGTTTGCCGTAACTGACGAGCAGCCGTTTTTTTTTTTCCTTCCGCGGAGAGGGTGCTCGATTTTTGTTCGCTCGCTCTGCCTGTCTTGTGCGTGCGTGTGTGTGTGTGTGTGTGTATTACCATGTCTCAAAGTCTGTGTTGCTTTGCCACATGTCTGGCGGTACGTTTGTTTTGTTGCTCTTTCTCCAGCGCGCACAAGCTGTCTGACGAGCGAGTGTGTTTTTTTTTGTTGTGTAGGGTGCGTTGACGATGGTGTTGTTCGGACTGGCTATGCAGGGACATAACCCGTTCATCGGGTACGAGGGCGATTTCGACGAGGCGGCCAAGGCGTGCTTCAAGACGGCGTTTGTGTTTGGCGCGCTGTCCATTTTGTCGCTCATCACGTTTGTGTTGAGCGCGATGCGATCCAAAATGTCGCCGCCGCCCATTGCTCGCATACAATACGAAGCGGTTTAACTGTTGTTTTGATAAACACAACACTTTTTTTGTTGTACATACATATTGTACTCACTTCAAGTAGCGCATGGTTGTGTGATAGGTGCGAAAGAAGAGTGGCAGCATGCGGAGCTGAGCGAGCACAGAGTACTGAAACGAGCAAAGGGCGCCAGATAAAAGCGCAAAGCCGCTGATGTGCTGTTACAAGCCCGCTTGCGTGTTCGTCACCGTGATGGATGCGAGTTGCTCGGCGCGTTTGCGCGCTTTGTAGATACGTAAAAAGTTAGAGAGCGCTCTGTCGCCACGGAAACTGGCGGCGGCGATGTTGGCGGTGTCGGACGAATGTGTGTAGTGACAGCGGACGCGTTTGGGCACACGCGAAAGGCGCCGTCACGTGGCGCGTCGCGCGCGCGCGCTGTGCGTGCTGGAGGCGTGAGCTGACAGTTTTGCTTTGCGGCTGTTTCATTTTTTTTTGTTTTTTTGAACGAATGGCGCTCGCGCGTCGATGGCGCGCGCTGGTGTCGACGACGGGGGCTGACATTTTTGGGGCCGTTTTTCGTTGCGCAGCTTTGCTGCTTTGTTTGCTCGCGGCGTACGTGCTTTGCGCCCACCGGTTTCCGTACAAAGCTCAACATTAGCCACTTCTCTGGCCCCGTTCTTCCCCGCCGCGTTTGTATACTTCTCTCTGTTTTTTTTTCTGTTTTAGGTGTACCGCCGCGCACAGTGTGTTTCGGACCAAAATCTAGCAAAGGAGTGTGTGACGCAATGGCCAGTGGAATCGCCATTTCGCAAAAGTGTGTGGACGCCTTTTCGGCGCTGAGCAAGAGGGAGTATGCGTGTGTGGTGCTCAAGATCAACAAGGACATGACGGCGGTGGAGCTGGACAGCACCGTGGCGCCGGTGAGCGGCGAGCCGGAGACGGAGTGGAAGGACTTTGTCAAGACGCTGCCCGAGAACGACGCGCGCTACGTGCTCGCCGATTTCGCGTGGAAGGAGACGCCCACCGTCACCAAGTCCAAGGTGGTGATGATCACTTGGACGCCCGAGACCACGCCCATTCGCGCCAAGATGTACGTTGCGAGAGCCTTGTTTGTTTTTGTGCTGTGACGCTAACTGTTGACGTTGTGTTTTGATGTGACCTGTGAGCAGGATCTCCGCGGCCACGCTGGAGGCGGTGACGAGCAAGTTTGCCGTGCAGAAGACCATCCAGGCGACCGAGCCGGAGGAGGTGGGCTACGCCGTGCTCAAGACTCAGATTGCTAAAAGCTAACCACCCTGACCACTGTTTCGGCCGCGCTTCTCGCTACCCACTCTGTGCGCCTGCGCCTTCGTAACTGCCTGCTATAGCTTCTCCCTCCTCCTCCTCCTCCACCTCTTCCTCCTCCTTCCCCCAAAAAAGTAGAGCGCCGAGCGCGTAGTTTTTTTAAAACAGAGGAAAAAAAAAAAAGAAAGAGGGGCGTGCGTTTCGTGCTGTTTTTTTTTTTCTCTCCTTTTCTTTTTATTCATTTATGTTGTTGCGCCTGCTGCGCTGCGAGAGCTGCTGCCGATCATCACGTACAGCGCGAGCAGCGCGCCCAGCGCGCAGCCCGCGCGAACGAGCCACGCGTTGAGCCACAGCGCGCCGAGCAGCAGCGCGGGCAACGCGAGCAACCACCACGCGGAGCACGCGCTCGCGTCGAACATATCTCTCCACTGCTGCGCGCGTCTCGAATTGGCATCTTCGTCACAAGCAAACACAAACGCACTACCGCGAGAACCAATGCCCAATCTCACGCGCTCGTCCAAGAACGGTGTACGAAGTCGCACGCTCGACGTGCCACCAAACTGGAACACGCACCCCAACAGTCGCAGTCGCGCGCGCTCAAACGTCACGCACACCTCGTCGCTGCGCGCGGCCACGCGCGCCAGCCGCCCGCGTAACGCCACGCACGCGGGCAGCGCGGCGAGAATGCGGAAACACACCACGTTGACGAGCACGTCCGGCGGCAGAACGTGCTGGTACAGCCCGTCGCCACGCAGAAACAGCCGCGCCAGCGGCGTGCGGAACGCGCCGCCCGCGGCGGGCGCGCCGCGTCGCGCGCTGGCGTACAGTAACGAGTAATTGGCAAACAAAGCGCGCGCTTGCAGCGCGTCGGCGCGGTACGATCCGATGCGCGCGAGCGTGGCTATGGTGCGTTCCACCACGCGACGATGCGTCGCGGACAACGCGGCGCCGCTGTCGGTGCGCGAGGTGAGCGCGAGCAGCTGGCTCACCAACGCGCGCACGTCGGGCGGCGCGCTGGGCGATGTGTAGCGCGCGCTGCGCGAGGCGACGACGCTGCAACACGACGGGCGCGCCGCGTGCGGCGAGAATACGTGCTGCGAGCGCGCGCGCGCGAGCGGCGACGCGGGCGCGATGAACGCGCGCATTGTTGTTGTGTGTGTGCTGCCGAGCGGCGGGCGCTGGCGCCGACGCGCGATGGTGGGGGCGGGGGCGATGGAGATGATGAGGGAGGAGAACACGCGCTGAGCCATCTGCTGGGGAGCAGCGCGGAGATGCACAACTGTCGATTACGCGATGCACGTGGCACACGTATTGTTGTACGCCACGTTGCAGTGCGCGCGCTCATCGCCAATACGCCGTCGACGGCGGCGCGCCATGCGCGCTTGTGTGCGATCGGCCACCGCCCGCGCTTCTCCCTCGCGCTCGCCGTTTCCCCCCACCTACCCGCTTGCCAGCTTTGTGTGCGCGCGTTTTCGACAGCACGCTCTCTGCCCGATTGTGTGTATCTGTTCTCTTTTTGACTGCGTGCTGTGTGCTTGTGCTGCGAGATGGCGGCGAACGGATGCACGGTGAAGGACGTGCCGCCCGCGGAGTTCATCACCACGTACGCGGCGTACCTCAAGCGCGTGGGGCTGGTGGAGTTGCCGCCGTGGGTGGACACCGTCAAGACCGCGCCCAGCAAGGAGCTGGCGCCGTACGACCAGGACTGGCTCTACATCAGGATCGGTAAGTGCCTTGCCTACCTAGAACAAAAAAAAACTCGCGCCCCCATCCATATGACTCACACATCTTTTTTCTTTTTTTTGTTGTTGTTGTTGTTGTTGTGCGATGTTTTTGGGCAGCGTCCATTGCGAGGAAGATCTACATCCGAGGCGGCATTGGCACGGGCGAGTTTAGAAAGATCTACGGTACTCGTCAGCGACGAGGCATGAAGCCGTCGCGCAGTTCAAAGGCTGCGGGCGGCTTGATTCGAAACGCGTTGCAACAGCTTGAGCGACTGGGTGTGATTGAGAAGGACCCGCGCGGTGGTCGACGACTCACCACAAAGGGTCAGGCCGAGATGGACACGCAAGCGGCGCAATGTCTAAGTCTCAACGCGTAGATGGCGTTCAGAGTATAAAAAAAAACATCTACTTTACAAAACTGTTTGTGCTTTTGTGTGCAACAGCGCTATGTACAACACAACAAAAGGGGCAGTGCTAGCGAACGCTACCCTTTTTCTCGGAACCATCGGTGATCGAGCGCCTGTTTTGCGGTCAGTCGCTGCTTCTCGTTCACGTTGAGCAGCCCGCGCAGCAGATGTCTCACGCTCTGCGACGCGTTTGGAATGCTGCTTTCGAAGCGAAACTCGCCCTTCCTGGCGTGCAGCACGATTTGCGACGGCGACTTGCCCGCAAACGGCATGCGCCCGCCGCTGAGTAGCATGAACAGAATCACGCCGCACGACCACATGTCCACCGCCGTGCCGTAGCGCGCCTCGAAAATCTCGGGCGCCACAAAGCCCGGGCTGCCCACCGCGCTGGTGTACACGTCGTGGTGGTCGCCGGGCGCGCAGCGCTGTCGCTCGTTGTCGGGCACAAAGTTGGACAGCCCAAAATCGCTCAGCTTCACGCGCGCGTCCAGCGGCTTGAGCGCTGTGAGCAGACAGTTGTCCGGTTTGAGGTCGCGGTGCACGGTGTGCATGTCGTGAAGGTACTCTACGCCGCACAGAATGTCGCGCATGAGATGACGCGCCACGCTCTCGCACAGCCGCGCGTTGGTGCGCGAGATGAGGTCGGAAAGCGTGCCGCCTTGGATGTATTCCATCACGATGCGCGTGCGTAGACGGTTGTCAAACACGTCGTAGCATTGCACAATGTTTGGATGCGACAGCGACTGCATGATCTTCACCTCGCGCTCAAAGTACTTTCGCTCGGACGGCGGCGCGTTGCTCTTCTCGATCAGTTTGATGGCCACCTGCTGCCCGTTGTGCATGTCGTTGCCAAGCACCACGCGCGCAAACGCGCCCTTGCTGATGAGCGTGTTCATGGTGTAGTGCATCTCCAGCACCGATTTGCTGGCGCGACTGAGCCACGCGCTCCATCTGGCAAACGATTTGTCGTCCAACGCGCTCAGCAACATCACGCGCCGCTTCCTTCTCTGGCTGTCCAGAATGTAGATGGCGAGCTTTCTGTCGTCGCTGCTGGGCTCTATCACGTTGCCGGCAATGTCGAACGACCAAATCACCTCGCCGTACGGCCCCTTGGCCAGACTGAGTCGCGTGCCCTCCAGCCGAGCGTACCGCACCGCCTTGATGGGAATGAACGCCAGCGGACGCGAATCCTGCCGAAGATAACCGGCTCGAAGTCCCACTATGCCGTACCTCAAATGTGACATGGAGACAACAACCCAACCGCGCCGTTCATTATCCGCGAACGCGCGCGTTTGTTTTTTTCTTGTATAATGTGCGCGCAACAAACAAAAAAAGACGATGGATGGGTGTGTGCACGACGTTTGCGGCAGCTCGCGGGTTCGAAGAAGAAGGAGCACCGAACGGACGCCGCGTGCGCTGTTGTGCTTTTTTTTTTTCTCTCTTTTTGCTGCTGGGTTGCGCGCAGTCGCGCAGTTTCGCGCAGAGTGGGGGGGGCGGGCTGGCGGCTGGCGGCTGGCGGCTGGCGCGACGGATACGTTGGCGCGACGCGTTGTTTTGTTGGCGAGCGCATGCCGCGAGGCTGTGCAGCTTGCAGCTGTGGGCGCGCGTGGGCGCGCGTTGGGTAAAAATTTGCAGCTGCCCAATGGTTGCGCGGCGCGCGTGGGGGGCGCTGTTTTTTTTCGCCACCGGTGCTTTTGCGTGTGTGTCGTACGCGCGCGCGCGCGCCGCTGTATTTTTTTTTTTTGGGCTGGTGTGGCGGCGACGGCGGCGGCGATGATGATGCGGGGCGCGCGCGCGCGGGACGGACACGCGGGACGGACGTGTGGGACGGACGCGCGGCGCGCGGTTTGTACGACGGTGACGACGGTGTGCTTTGCGCGATGAGTGTGCCGAGGAATCGGTTGCAGGTTTGTGCGTTGTGTGCTGTGTTGCGGCGAGAGACGCGCTCTGTTTTGAGGGGGGCTGGTGAGGCTGACGTGCTTTTTGTTTTTGTTTGTTTGTGTGTTGCTCAGATTCGAAACTGGAGCAGATGGCGCCGGGGTTGAGCGCGCAGAAGCTGGTGGTGAAGGTGCTGAGCAAGACCACTGTGGCTCAACGCGTGCACAAGAACGGCAGCCAACGCGTTTTCGAGCACGTGCTGGTGGCAGATGACAGCGGCGCCATGCTACTCAACGCGCACGACGGTATGTTGCATATGGCATAGACATATTATCTTCATTGTGTACTGTTTTTTTTTTGTTCTCTTTACTGACGCCGCAGTCGCTTCCGGCGCGTTTTTTTTTTTGCACAGAGCTTTGCGCTAAACTCGTCGTGGGTCAAGTGGTGGAGCTGCACAACGTGCGCGTGAAGCTCGTGAACGACTGCATGCGACTGACCATGGATAAGTGGGCGTCGGTGCACGCCAGCTTCCGCGCCATTCCGCAACCGGTGCAAAGCGATCCCAACTTCTCGCAAGTGGTTTATAGACAACTCTCGGCGGGCTCGTAGCGCGCTGCATCGTAAACAGAACACGCAACCGTTGCTGCTTGTACCGTAGATAGCTTACAACCGTTGTGCGGCGCTGTGTGCTGCAGCAGGGCTGCGTTCGGGTCGCCGTGAATTTGTTGCGCTAGATATAAGAGCTTCTTCTTTGCACGCAGTCTGCTATATCCATTTGCAGCAGGGGCTGCGGTGGAGCGCCGATTTTTGGATGCGGCCCGCTTCTGTGTTTGACACGTACCGTCGCGCTGTATGATACAAGCGCATAATGTTACGGATACAGTTCGCGTCGCGTTCACCCCCAGCGCGCAATCTCGATGCGCCTTGCGCGCCCCACCTTCATCCGCACCACCCCGCACGCGGCTGCCCCGTCCGCGCTGCCCATCCTCTCAGTCCGCCTTTGCACCAGTTGAGCGCATCCATTTCGAATCGAATCCATTCCTTGTCTGCCCCTTTTGCATCGCCATTGCCCCGTTGTCCCGCCAATTCGCCCATTTTGTTTGTGGTCCATGGCCGCGTTCGTGAATTGCACCCCACTCACCCATTCCTGCTTCACGCCCTCATCGTCGCGCCATCGGTGCCGAACATCGCCTGTTTTCCGACCGCGTGTTCACACCACCCCATGGCGACGGAGAGATCACCCGTCTGGTGTGCGCATGAGCAGCAGCAATGACAAACCCGACGCCAGAGCGCCCAGCGAGGACGAGTTGCTCGAACAAGATCAAATTCGCGACGAAGAAGCGGATGAAACGTTTGTTCTCGAAGACGATTCGCACATGGAAGATGACATTCTCGTCGAATCGGATGATGATGACAGACGCGTCATTTACAACAAGCTGCCTTCTCCCGAGGCTCTGTTCAAAACGTCATATCTCACCGATGTGCTGATTGTGTTTGCGATTGTGGCCATTGTGTACGGACTCGTGTTCACGACCGGAAGTCTGTTCTCGTCCGCTCCATACTCTGCTTTGGTCATTGACACATCTCTCAGCGTGTTGCCCTGGTACGCCGCGCAGTCTCTCACGCGCATGGTGGCCGGCTACGTCGTATCCTTAGTTTTCTCGCTTAGCTACGCGTACGTAGCGTACCGCATCAAGTTTGCAGCCAGATTGCTCATGCTCGTCATCGACGTGCTGCAATCCATTCCATTGCTCTCATTCCTTCCCGGCGTGGTGCTCGGTTTGATCGCCATCTTTCCCGGCGCCCGAATCGGCGTGGAATTGGCGGCCGTGTTGCTGTTGTTCACTAGCATGGCGTGGAATATGCTGCTTGGCTTTTATCAGAGTCTCAGTTGTATTCCACACGATCTGCAGGACGTGTCCAACACGTTCCGATTGTCGCCGTGGAAACGCTTCTGGGTGCTGGAGTTGCCGGCGGGCGCAATTGGGCTTGTGTGGAATTCGATCATCTCGGTGGCTGGCGGATGGTTCTTTCTGATTTCGATTGAGAGCTTTGAACTGGGCAATCGCGATTTCAAACTACCGGGCATCGGCTCTTATCTGGCGGTGGCGGCAGAGACTTCCAATTATGCGGCCATCTTTGCGGGCCTGTTGGTTATCATTGCCATCATTGTGGTGATTGATTTCTTGTTGTGGAGACCGTTGATAGCTTGGTCATCCAAGTTTACGTATGGATCTTCAAATGAAGAAAGTCGACCGCGTTCGATTGTGCTCAACACGTTTCAAAAGTCGGTGCTGATGAGAAAGGTTCACTCTACGTTCATCGCGCCCGCGTGGGAGAACTTTGTGAACGTCAACTTCAGAAACGCTGCAACCGGCGAGCTCGTGTCGCGCGCCGAAACGAACAAATACACAACAAGCAAGGACGCATCAAGTTCGGCGTATCTCGAAGGAAACGGCGGTGCGTTTATTATCTCCGCGCTACGAGTTTGCATGCGAGTGTTTGCGAATGCGAGTGAGATTGTGTGGCCGGTTGCGGCGCGAATACTTCCCGGCTTGCTGTTGGCGGGTAGTTGCGTGGGGATTGGATATGGTGTATGGCAGGCGGCTCAACTAGTGAACGCGCTTGCATGGGAGTCGTGGCTGTCGATTGGCACGGCGGCTGTGGCCACGTTTGGAAGAGTGCTGGCAGCATTGGCACTTTCGTTGTTGTGGACGGTGCCGGCGGGCGTGGCGATCGGCAGGAATGCAAAGCTTTCGGCGACGGTGCAACCGATTGTGCAGATTGCGGCGTCGGTACCGGCCACGGCGCTGTTCCCGTTTCTGCTGCTGTTTCTGGCGCGACTGGGCGGCGGACTGCAGATTGGATCGGTGGCGCTGATGATGTTGGGCACCATGTGGTACGTTTTGTTTAATGTGATTGCTGGCGCTCAGGCGATTCCGTCCGAGCTGTTTGATGTGGATAGTGTGTACAACAAGGAGGGCGTTTGGAAACGATGGAAGAATTTGGTGTTGCCGGGCATCTTTCCGTACTTGATCACCGGCGTGGTGACGGCTGTGGGAGGCGCGTGGAACGCGTCGATTGTTTCGGAGTACGTGGTGTTCCAGGGGGGGGTGCTCAAGACGCACGGGCTGGGCGCACTGATTTCGGAGGCGGCTGCGAGCGGGAATTACGCGCTGCTGCTGGCCGGCACGGTGGTGATGAGCGTGCTGGTGCTACTGACCAACAAGTTTGTGTGGGGGCCCCTGTACCGGCTGGCGGAGACCAAGTACCGCATGTAACGCGCACTGTTGGGGGGGTGGGGGCGTCAGGCTGAGAGCTGCTTAACCAGCGCGTCGAACAGCTGCTCGGGGAAGTAAAGCGCGCTCGCCACCAACGCCTGGCGCTGCGGCGGCAACAGCTGCTGCGCGCGCAGCATGTACACAAAGCGCAGCGCGGTGAACGCGGACAGGTCGTGTCCGCACCGCAGCACCGCGAACAGCTCGCACAGCACGCCCACGCGCGGGCACTCGCTCTGCAACGCAAACGGCAGCACAAACATCAACGCCGCGTTGTGCGCGTCCATCCACATCATGTCCAACACGCGCAGCAGCGAGCTCCACCACTGCGACGCGCCGCGCGCGTCGTCGTAAACTCGCCACAACAGCGCGTACGCCAACGCAATCGCATGCCACTGCACGGGCGCGCGTTGCTGTAGACTGCGACGTACGTGTCGCGGCATCCACTCCGTGCACACGTCCGCGTCGACGCGGCTCAACGGCGACGCGCTCATCTCGCGCAGACGCGCGCGCAGCGGCGCCAACACATCGGGCGCGCCGCGCGCGGCGGCGTGAAACAAGACGCTGTCGAGCGCGGCGAGGCGCATCAGCAATGCCGCGGTGCGACGCGTCTCGTGCTGCGGCGCGTCGCGTAACGCGCACAGCCACGTCTGGCAGCGCGCCACCGCGCGCGCCGGCAACGACGCGCCGTCGCGGCGATGCGGCGGCGGCGGCAGCGACGCGCGGGGCAGCGCGAGCGACCACAGGTGGCGCGCGGCGCGCGTGGGACGCAGCTCGGGGGGGAGGCGTTTCAAGTGCGTTGCCAGTCGCGCCGACAGCGGATGAGCGGTGCTCATGCGGGCGTGCGCCTCGTCGCGGCTGCCGGGAGTTGAGCTGCGCTGGCAGGGTGGCACGCAGATTCGCGCTCAAGTGGAATCTTCGCTGCGCGCGCGTGCGCCGGACGGCTGTGGTTGCTCTCCAGCCGCGGTGAGAAGGCGGCTTTTTTTTGCCGTTTCGCGGCGCGTGTGCAATGGCGAACGGCGAATCTTTGGCATGCGAGCTGCGCTTCATAGACAGCCGCGTGTGCGTGGTGTTCAGAAATTCGGCGAGTGCATCTCGCGTCACGGGCTGTTGTCGCTGTGTGCTCTTTTCTCGCTTGCGGCTGGCGGCTTAAGACGGCGCGGGGCTGCAGACGCGCGCTGATCTGGCTGCGCGGATGCTGAGTGAGCAGTTGTGAACATGCATACCATTGCGGAGACTCCCTCGCCGCAGGCGGTGAGACAGATGGCGCTGTCGCTGCGCTCTCGCGCACGCGGCATGCGCAGAGCGCTGGCCGTGGCCAGGTTATCGCAGAAGCGACTGCGCCATTCGCTGGAACCGCTTCGAGATGAGCTGCGACAGAAGGAGCAGCTCGTTCGAGCGGAGGTTGGCGAGTTTATTCAGTCGCCTCATTTGTTGTTCCGGCCTCTCAGTCTGGCGCTGGCGTTGACTGCGCCGCTGGCAATCCCGTTGTGTTTCATGCCCACTCCCACTTTGATGGCGTATGTGCTGTTCACCGTGGCCTGGTATGTCGCCTGTTTGTTGTTGTTTGCTACTGAGGTTGCTATGAGACCGCCTTGGTACAAGACCGGTCTGCCTACCAAGGATCTGCCGCCGTATTGGAGTCGCTTTGTGCATGATCCTCGCACGGATCTCAACTTGGATTACGATGAAGTGTCGTTTCCCACAGCAAGTGGGCGCCTGTTGAGGGGGTGGTACATTGGCAACTCTTCGCGCGTCATTGTGTTTGTGCACGGTGTTGGACGTGATCGACGTAACTTCTTGAGACACGCTACGCATTTTGTGTCGCAGCGATACTCTGTGTTGCTGTTCGACCTGTCCGAGCATGGCTTGTCCGATGTCAGCGTTTCGGATGCACCCGGTGGCAGTCTGTTTGGAGCTAGGGAACAACACGATGTGCTGGCGGCTGTTGACTTTGTCGTCAACCAACGCAATGCCTCCTTGGTTGCTTTGGTGGGCACTTCTTGTGGCGCTTCAAGTGCAATACAAGCGGCTGCGTTACGTCCGGATCGTATTGTGGCTGTCGTGGCCGAGAACCCTTTTGCTCGTGCGGATGACCTGTTACGACATCACTTGCACCAACTGTCCGAGAACTATCTCAGTCAAAACAGTCATCAAACCGTGAGGAATGGCTTGTTCTGGCTCGCGGGACGCGTTCTTATGATGCGCATGGGCTATTGGTGCACGTCGTATGGAGCCATTGATGCTGTGAGCAAGTTGAAGTGTCCTTTGCTTGTGGCTCACTCTACCGCCGATGATGTGGTTCCGTATCAACATGGACGCGACATTTACGAGAGGGCGGCAGACTGTTTGGGTGAACAAGCCCAGTTTTTGAAGTACGATGACGCTGCTCATTGTGCGCTGTATGACAAGGATCCGGTGGCGTGGACGTCTCGCGTGTTGCCGTTTGTCAACGATGCGTTTGAACGCTACGCCAAGTCGGACCGTACAAAATGAACGAGAGGGGAGTTGCGCACTGCCATGAACCCCGCTTACAAGCCGAACACGACGTGTATGAAAGTACTCGTACACGGTTGCCATAGTGCGCAAGTGTTGACTTCCCCTGTAAATATGCACGTAGCTTTCGTAGTTGGAATAGAAGTGTAGACCAATGCATGTACCTTTCTTTATTATTGCTAGCCCTTGCACGTTCTCAGGGTGAGAGGCGGCGCTTCAAGTCTTCGGTAGTGAATATCTTTACAACACATCTCACACTGCAGGCTGCGACCCGGTGCCCAAATGCATCAAAAGAAACAATGCCCTTGTCATCATTCGTTTGCTTTTTTTTGTTATGAAGCTCTTCTCCTCTCCTGTGGACGTCTTCATGGCTTCTACGACCCCTGCCCCCGTATCGGAAACGGCGGCAGAGCGTTCCAGTCTGGGTTGAGGTATCTTTGACCGTTTCCCCTCACAAACCCAGCAAAGTACTCCTCGCTTACGTTCTCCTTTACAATACCTACCCTCTCGTTCAGCACCGCTTCTACCTTGCGTTCACTTTGCCGAATCTCATCCATCAACCGGTCCGTCTCTCCAATAGAAGGGTGTGAAAACTTCAAAGCCGCCTTCATCGATTCAATGTTTTCCTTCAACGTCTGTAACGCCGCGCCACTTCTTCGTAACGGTCGCCCCGGCCATACATTCACTCCGTGCGATCGGATTGCATCTTTTAACCACGTTGCACACACGCCGAGACATTCGGCCGTTTCGTCTCGGTTTAGAGTGAAGAATGTGTAAAAATCCTGCGCAGACACGTTATCACGTCGTTGACGCGGACTTAATCCGTGCCATCTTGCGCGAATTTCGAGCACTTTCTCGACTTGCGAACGAGTCATGAGCAATTGACCTGTGAGTCTGTGCGAAGGACGTCCGCCACGCGCACCGTTTGTCTCCTGGATAATGTCTTCCTTGTCCACCATAACTACTTCTTCTGGCATGATGTCCATTGTGGGTGGCACGAATCCGTTGTAGTGTCCCTCCTCTTGCATCCTCAACGTGTCCTCACTTGGTAAATGGTGATACAATTGCGTGTCGTTGATCATGAACGACCCCAAAAACATGCCCTCGGGCGATGTTGATAGCACTTCATCGTGCAAAAGCTCTCTTCCAATCGGTCGAAGAATCTGTCCTGTAGATGGTAATTGAATAAAACTCACAACGTCTAGTTTATCCCATGACAAATCCATAGCAGATGACATGGACAGATTCTTGTACGAGATATGAAGAAACAGTTGAAACAAGAAGCGGGTGTGCGCGTGGTGTGCGTAGTTCTTGATGAAGATTCTGGCGGAGATTTCTCGAATGTGCTTGGAGTTTTGAGCGGCGATTTCAACGGTTTGTTGGAAACATGCAAACGAGTTGTTGGCGTTTGAAGTTTTCATCTCCTCTTCTGTGACGGGCTGAGTAACAAACAGAGATGTGTTTAAGTGGTTCCAGAGCTGGTCCGTGACGGACTCGTCAACGGCTATGATAACATACACGTAAATGCATTCGTCTCCTAATGCGGGTGTTGGCGGGAGAGTTGATGATGGGGCTGTTAAAGAAAGGGCATTTGTTAATTGCGTGGGCTGCGTTGAGTGGGTATCATAAGCTTCTTGGGGATATGTTAGAGTGGTGGTGGTGTGGCCACGTTGGAGGGCGTTATTGGTGTTTCCGAAACTGCCGTGCAATAAGCTGTTTATGGTGCTTGTGGCGTATGCGTCGGTGATAGGCTCGCTCGCGCTTTGGTTTGCGGAGAGTGAATGAGCATGATCCATGATGGAATGCGATTGTTGATGAGAAAGTGATGAACTTTCCAACGAACAGACTGCAGGCTGCTCCTCAAAACAAGTGTGAATTGTGCCTGAGGCTTCGTGGAATACGCCGGTACTGGTGGTGAACGTAGTATCCATTTTTGATGGAAAGACGGAGCAAGTGCGGATAGATTTGTGTGTGATGGTTTATGTTGGGACTGATAAAAGAGACGAGGTGCACATGCACGAAAGTGTGTTTTAAATGAGTGTGAAGAGGGAGGAGCTGCTGCATGGTGGCTCTCGTGAAAACGTAGAAGCAAGAAGAAAGTGAGGTTGTAGTAAAGCACATAAAAAAGGAAACAATAGTGTTTTTACTTGAGGTTTAAACGGTTGAAATCAAACTCAGAGCGTCTCCTTCTAAAAGTGCGCCGTGGCTGTGTTTTGAAAAGGAGGAAGAAGGCCTATTTTCTCGGAACGATGCCGTCGACGTGATGCGCAGCAGCGGACTGAGGTGTCGAGGCACAAGCGCAGAATGTGTAGGCAGGTGAACAGCAGCGGTGAAGCGGGAGGTGCAACGCGTCGACTCATGTTTTTGATCTTGCGGGCAAATGCGCGCGCACGCGTTGCCGTTACACAATTGGAGAAAGTGGCCGAAAAGCGTCAAAAGTGACGTATGACACATATGGCCACGCACACAGCACGAGCACCACAGCTGCTACGCGAGCCGATCACAAAGCCCGCCCACGTCCCGGCCACATCGCCACCCCCACCGCGTTTCATCGCGCGCCGCCCTCCACAACCTCCCCATCCCCCCCTATCCCCCCCCCCATCTCGGCGCCGAAAGCATCATGGGCGCCGCCGCCTCCATGCACGCGTCGCGCGCCGCCGCGTGGGAGCCCAACATCTCGCACGTGCAGAAAGTGACCCGTCTTTACCGCGCCGCGCTGCGCACCTCTCGCGATTGGACCATCGACTACGACATGTGGGTGAAGGACTGCGAACTCATTCAGCAGCGTTTTCGCGCCAACAAGAACAAGTCGTTGTTGGAGGGGAAGGTGCTTGTGGAAAAGGGCATGGAGGAGTTGTTTAGCATGCGACATCCGGATCCGTACATCCCGATCTATCGACCGGGCTCCTCCAGCTATCAGCGCAATGTGCCGCCGCCCCCAGAGGTACGTTTTTTGTGGCGTACGCGCTTGTTTTGTGCTTTCGCTTCCCTGTGCTGACTTGTCTGTTGCGAATGTGTGATTTTTCATAGCTTACTCACAAGTCCATGCCGCCGCCGCATGACGCTGTGCAGTAGTAGCACGTTTCACCAAAGTCCCAAACCGGACAAACAAAATCGGAGCGCTTCGTGCGCGTTTTGTCAACTCACGTTGTGCACGTCAATTATACCTCCTGCCCGCCTCCCCAATTCTCCCCCAGCTCGCAGTCCAGAACACCCCTCCACCCATCGTACCAAACCCGCGCACCAGCCACGCACGGCGAAGAAAAGAAGCGCGGTCAATGATGCCAGATCTTGACAAGCTTATCCTTGCCAGCCGAAACGGCTCTCTTTCCATCCGTGCTCCAGTCCACCGTAAACACCTCGTCGCTATGCCCAGGAAGGTCCATCTTCAATTTCCTAGTGCCAACGTCCCAAACTTTACAAGTGCTATCCTTCGACGCGCTCATCAACAATCGCCCATCAGCCGACCACACCACGCGATAAACAGCCGCAACGTGTCCGCGAAACGTGAAACAAAACTTGCCGTTCTTTCCATCCCACAGTCGCACGCTCTTGTCAAAACTTGCCGACGCAATGTGTCGCCCATCGGGGCTGAACGCCACGCAGTTGACCAGTTGTTGATGACCCGTCATTCGCGTGATTGCTTTTACGGCCTTTGTGCTTCTCCACACGTCTTCCCACAGCATGAGCGTGAAGTCATCAGAGCCACTGACCATGAGCTCCTTTCCGCCTGTACTCTGGCTCTTGACCTTTTGGTACCGTTGCAAAGCCTCCTCCTTGCTCAGTTTGCTGGCGGTGTATTCATGCTGCTCATCCAGCGATGCAAACGCGCCGCACTTGAGCACGTAGTCCGTAGAAAGCGTGATAGAATTCACCCAGTGTCCATGCGCATTAATGGTGTACGTGGGCAAACCCGTATCGGCATTCCAGATCTTTATACTCCTATCCTGCGACGCAGAGTAGATAACACCCTCACCACTCCAAACGGCAGTTGTAACTGCAGCAGTATGTCCGGCAAGCATCTTGAGCGAGCTCATACTGGCCGCATTCCAAATCCTCAAAGTGGCATCCTTCGACGCAGAAACCAACAAACAACACCTGTCATCCAAATGATACGGCTTCCAACACAAATCCGTGACCCATTTTCGATGGGAAGCCAACATCTTGCCATCGCCCTTCTCCACATCCCACACCCACACGCGCCCATCCTTCGAAGCGGAGGCCAATCGAGTTGCATCCGGAGAAAACGCCAACGCCAGCACCCAGTCACGATGTCCCATCAGCGTCTGTTTCGGCAATTGCGCGTCTGCACTCCACAAGCGGACGGTGGTGTCGCCGGATCCAGTGGCTATCAAACTGCAATCCGGCGAGAAACACGCCACCAACACAGCCTCCTTGTGCCCCGGTAACGTGGCGCTGCATCGCGATACCGGACGCACTCGAAACAACGACAGCGGTACAAACTCCAACTCGGCCACAGTCTCTCTGGTGAGACGCGTCTCCCTCAACGCAGCCTCCAGCGTGTGCACCACCGGCGCGCGCGAGGCGCGCACAAAGAAGGCGTACGGCAAGGGCGTTTCATTGTTCAGCAGGTGGTTGAGTAACTCGGTGAGCTGCTTCGGCGTGGAGGACAACGGAATATCGAACACGGCCCCCACCGCATCGCCCTGCTGCGAAAACAGCTGCACCAGCGCAGTGGACGCCGTCGTGAGCGACGCGTTCTGCGCGTTGTTCGTCTCCATTTCAGTCTGCAGCGGCTGCCATCTCGAGCAAGGCGCATTGGGCGCGTTTGATTCACCTTTTTGCGCACGGCGGCCGACGTGCACGTGTCGTCGCGCACGCGTGGCACGCACCCACACAGCTTTGCAGTGTGCGGCTCACGCCTGATGATCACGCACCTTCGCGAGACCGATGCACATCCGCCCAACCAACCATCCGCGCGCCGCTTCCGCACGCGGCGGCACTCCGCGCGCGCACCCCCCCC
>JASCIV010000187.1:0-33740 GCA_030374735.1 Gracilaria caudata
GCCCCTTGTCCGGGATGCCACCGACTTGCGTTCAACACATAATCGTAACTCACCCACCGCTTCTGCTACATCACGCTTCTCGTTCTTGCTCAGCACACACACCTACACACCTTCCAGCCCACATGCATCATGTCGCATCGCACCGCCCCCGTCTTCGACATGTCCTACAACTATCCTCGTCAGCCCGCTCCCCACAAGAGCGTCCAAATCTTTGACGCCTTGGACCACGCTCGCTTCGACCACGTTCGTCGGAATGTCGCCGCCAACCCCAACTGCCTGTTGGCCACCAAGGTCGTCAGCGCCGACATTCCCCCGCAAAACGTCATTGACTACGCGCTCCACAACTGTCGAACCTGGAATGCTCTTCTTGAGCACTGCAGGAGAACAGGCATCGCCCTGCCACACGCCGAAGACCTCACCTTTCCACGCAGACTCGCGTCTATGAAATCCATCATTGTGTGGCTGCTTTCACAACCACACGCTCCACTCCCCACCCGAACCCCTCTTCACACCGCCGTTCTGTGCGAGCTTACCGAAACGTTTGAAATGCTATTGCAACGAGCACCTGAGCTTGCTCGAAGCGTTGACGCGAGAGGAAAAACTCCTTTGCACGTAATTTGTACGCTCGCCGCGCATACCTCGTCCGAGAGCGCTGTTCGCTTTGTACGTTTGCTGCACTCCACCGGCGCCGACTTCAACGCACGTGATATTGATGGTAAAACGCCCTTGCATAACCTTGTTTCTGCTCTCAATGATTCTGAGCCAGCTTACGGCCTAGTACGTCGCAGACGTTCTGGCAATAGTCTCACAGCCGTTGTTCCCCTCCTTGACGAGCTGCTGGCCTGCGGTGCTGACATCTATGAGGAGGACTTGAAAGGTAGTAGCGTCGTGGAACTCGCCCTTCTGTCAGGCCTAGATTATATTGTCATTGCGCAACGCGCAAGCATATTGAGAGACAGAATATGTGGTTCTCCGTCTGCAAAGAAATGGAGACACAGACGAGGCCATGTTACCGGCATTTGGTCATGCTTGTCCGAAGACCTATTGTGCAAAATCTTCCTCAATCTCCCGCCAAAAGATGTTGCCACCGGCATTGGAGCCACCTGCTCGGGTTTGAGAAAAGTCGCTCTGTCCGACGTTCTGTGGCGCCATCTGGAGACCTCTCGATGTCTCTCCACGTTGGCTGGTCGTCTGCGCCGAAGCCTTTCTGAGAGATCCACCCCCTCCCCTCTGCTATGAGCGTGTCGAATTGTACATATGTTAGCATACTTCTTGTTGGTCATGCTCGTAGCCACACATGCTTGTAGGTGACACCACCACTAATTCCACATTTGGGCGCCCTCCGGGGCAGTTGGAGCAAATCGTATCATCTTGTATTATTCCTCGTGAGGTGCACACGCATATCTCAGCCACGGTACGCCAAACAACGACCTTTCCGCTCTCTTGTAATTTCAGGCTTCATGTCTGTTTGTAGTTTTGTTGTAAACTCTACCGGTTCTTGTAGTAAACGTACCCTTTCTTTCCATGAATAAGCCTTCCTAAGCATCTCAACTTTTGGATTTTAGAACCGTAAAAGTCCCTCACCGCCGGTAATACCGCTTCGTTTTGATCTGGACTGAATCAGATTGACTTGTTTAGCATCACCATCTGCAAAGGAAAACGGAGGAGAGCAAAGATATATCCATAGGTTTTCGGTGTTTTCCAATTCCGGGCTCCAGTTCGGCTTCGGCCAATGCATTGGAACGAGTGAGTGTAAAACATGGTTACGATGAAGATTGATCGAAAGAACTTGAACACTCGATTGTAGGTTATTGGTTAAATTGATGAATGTCAAAAGGAAAAACTCAGACATGTACGAGGCAATATTCGCCCATAGGGTGAAAGCACTACCTTCGTAGCGTCATGCTATATCATTGACCTGTCCAGACCAGTCCTTTAGATGAGTCGCGAACACAAGATACAAGGCTTTTACCATTGTGGACCATGCATGATTGCCACGATGGCATGATGTCAACGTGAAGATCAGATGCCAAGACAATTCGACCAAATAGTTTCTCGTGATTGGCGAATCCGTCGTACCCTTGTATCTACCTTCGTACAAGGGTATCGTTCTACAGTGTTGCAGTTGCGTTCCAACTTCAAAGGGCCTAAAATCTCGTGCTTGACTACGACTGGGGTGCTATCCCTCTGATGGATGCTCATGATCATGCTCATGATCATGATCTTCATCATCATCGTCTTTGCACTTCATCAGCATGAGGGTGGAAATGTACTACCCTTCGCTCTTCCAAAGCACTAATCGTTCCCCTGAAGCTTCCATCATTCATGACTAGTAGAAAAAGTGTAAGATTCCTTTTGCACTCGTCATGAATGCGCATCAGGCAGAAGAGTGGGCTTTTCGTAAAGGTCGTCATCGATACGGTTACTTCATAATGCTCCCGTCGCCAGAACGAACGCGCATCATGGTGGAATTGCTCCCAGACGCATGTACACGGTTGCCAATGATGCCAATCTGTTGCTATATTTGGAACAAAAACTGGGTAACAGAACTAGAGCAGGCGGTGGAGTGCTTTCTTGGAGTGCGTTTACGATTTGTACGGGAGTTGTGGACGACTGATGACAGACAAAAATACGTATTATGGGGAGAGACATGTATATTGTCTCGGTGATTCTGTTCGAGTGGGGTGAAAGGGAGAAAGATGTTGTGAATGGGGGAGCGATGAGATGGATATCATTGGAGGAGGTGAAGGAGGGAAACTGGGTTGCAACAGAGAAGGAACTTGTTCTAGACTTGAAACATGTGGTGATAAGAACAATGAAAGATATCAGTGGAGAAGTGCGATTGAGATTACCGCCGAGGCGTCACATGGGGTGGTTCTCGAGAATGATGAAATGAGTGAGGTAGGTAACAAGTTGTGAAAGCAGTGATAAAGAGCTTTACCGATCATTCTGTGGTATGGATCTATGAGTTGGACGTGTCGAGAACGTAGATCGGGTGCAGTGCAGGGGAGGGAAGAGAACTGGTGTATATTAAAACCGGACTACCTGTGATAGGGGAAGCTCGACGAACGGCGACGATCGCAAGAGTACTTGAGAAACTGAATGTTGTACCACAATTGATTGCGGTAGGCAAAGGCGGCGAGATGTTTATGCAGAAAAGTGCTGGAATCAAATTGAGCGAAATACTAGGAGTTGGGGTGTTTCTGGATGTGGAACTGTTGATTGATACAGTTTTGAGAACTCAGGAAGTTTTGGCTGATCACCTGGAAGAACTGAAGGCTGGAGGGGTGCTAGTTCGAGACAGCAAATGGGCTGCTGCCAACCTTCACGACACGCTGTATCATGAGGCTTGCGAGAAAGCCGTGCAAGGCGACGAAATGGACGAAAAATCACTTCATGAAGTTCGTTGCGCTGAAGAAGAGTTGATGAAGGCATGCAAGAAGATCACTAGTTATGGATTCCCAAACACTCTAGTACATGGGGACCTGAATGAAGGAAACGTTGGTACCGTAACACTGAATGGAGATGGTGAACTTCAGTTTTTAGATTGGGACATGTGCGTGATAGGGCACCCACTTTTGGACATAAGGAACGTGCTTCGGTTTGCTTCGAAAGATGAGGAGGAACGACTTTGCAAAAAGGTATGGAAACGTTGGGTCTCCCAACTTGGGAGACATTGGTGGGTTATGAGGAATTTCGGAAATTGTTACGTCTAATGGCAGTTCTAGACAGGGCTGCTACTCCGGACGTGTTTTTGAGAGAGGCGGAGTTTCAGGATGAAGACTCGTACATCCGCGAGGGCTGTCTCGAGACGGTAATAAGCGTGTTTGAAAACACTCAGGACTCCATCAAGCGCAAGACAACAACGTTAGAGTGAAACCAAGGAGTACAAATATCACTTTGCTGGGGAGTTCGAAATCTCGCTCCGTGGGGTACTGACCGTAGCCGACACGATGTGAAGCGTTCTTGGTTGTTGTACTGGGGAGCATTTGAAGTTGCTGGATGTTGAGCGCTCCCGGTTAGAAAAGATGGAACGTTAACTGCAACGCTAATGGACATTAGCGAACAGTAACATGTTGTCCTCGAGTAGTTGCGAGACCATGTGGTCCTCGAGCTGTTGCGAGACCAATAGTGCGTCAGGTTCTTCAAAAGGTGATATATTCGTCAGAGTTAAAGAAAACTCCTGCGGTCGAGTTTTGGGCGCGCGAAACGTCGCATCAGTATCACCACCTTCTCATCTTCTTCCACAGAGTCGAAGCCACGGCTTCTTCTCCGTTCTATTACTCTCTGCTTGCCGTATGTTTTATTGTGATCATCACAGGTGCGGACGTCTGTCGTTCCAGTCAGAATCTGATTTGCGTGAGCGTCTTTTCAACAAAGACTCTTCGCGGAGTGTTGTCACACAGTCACGGAGCAGTTCCAAATTTGTGCCGGATCCCAAAACAGAAGAACAAATTGTATTTGTTTGAAGGAAAGGTCGAACGAGGACGAAGCCTCTTTTATTGCGCGTTGGAAGAGGAAGCTCCTTCTGGGAGGGCCCGCAAGTGCGCCGTCGCGCTTACCTCATCGGGCCGATGCGTCCGAACCGTGGGCTGCTTTGCGTCAAACAGAGCCACTTTTCGTCCCTGAAAAATGTCCGCGGAATCTCGCAGCAGCCCGTCGAAAATATCCTTACCCATGGAACGCTAGTAGCCTTGGTACCCTTCGTAGTAACTGTACCTTGGTACTGTCGAGGTCACTTCAGATTCTACGGTTCAAAGCAAGTTGCCGCCTTTCTTACAAGTGAACGCTACCCCCGAGCTATCGTATAGCGGCTGCTATACCCTTGCCTGCAAGTTGCCACCGAGCTATACCCGTGCCTGCGAGTTGCAACCCTTCGAAATCTAAACGATCTTGTGATTATCCATCCGAACAGGCATGCAGGCCATCGCAACTCTCCAGGGTAGAAGCAAGTAACAGAAATGAGTGGATTCGTGTTCAGCAGCGTACCGAAGAGTACAATACGAGTCAGCAACGATTTCAGCACTCGGAATCGGTGTCTTGTCACAATGAGAAATGATATTCATTCAGACAGGTCAGCTAGTCGGGGAAGTACTCCTGGTAGACAGGCAAATACTTCAGAATCAACGGAAGATACTCTTCTTCAAGATATCAAAAGCATGCGAGCCAGAAGACCACCGAGTTCAGAGACAGAGCAGAGCACGAATTCTGTTACCCGCATGAAGTCATTGGTGGAGTCTATACTGCTTTGGGACTTCTTTCTCGTTCTTGGACTTTTAGGTTGGCTGGCAGTTGCTTTGGTTCCTCATTTTGTTTCAAAGAATGATGTATTGCTTGACCCATGGCTAGCTCTATGGCAGCCCTTCATCCAACCTGTGCTGGGCGTTCTCATGCTTGGTACAATTGCCCAAGGAACTATATCCTTCATCTCAAAGAAGTGAGCGTATGAACACCATAGCCTTCTACGAGATCAGGACACCCCTTTTGGTTTGTTTGCAGTATATGCTGCTGCAGATAGTTTCGTAAGAGTTATGTATAACTGATTATGAAACTACCTAAGAGTTGACGAGGCTAGCAAAGGGGATGGTGTCAAATGAATGAGAAGTTAGAGTATATCCATGAGCACACTCATGGAGCATCAAGAGTCGTGCAGTGTCTCGCAATGGGCCGTTGAGGGGGAACTGCTTGAGTGACAAAAGTAGACGACGCAGCCCTATGGAGAGTATCATAAAATGGAAGTTGTGTCATGCGATGTGTTCCGAAGTCCGGTAAAGGTGAAGAACCCTTTCAGTAAGAGTGCCCAACAAACCTCCACCGGCCTATTCTTTTCCTCAATGTGTAGTGAACAGCCCGTTATATACTCTCATGCTTTCGGACCATAAATTCTAAACCACATGCCCAGGGCCGAATTGAGAGAACACAGCGCTCGGGAGGAACGTACAATGAAGGGAGAGTTCGTTATTTCATGAACAGATTACAACATGGAAAAATCATTATGTTCCCTATGTGCTGTGGTTTGCGGGCCGCAACTTCTTTCTATAGCGCACTAAGAGTTATGCTCCTCGTTTCGTAAACCGGAGCGTTCCTTGCTTTTCGATTATGGTCACAGCATTACTGAAGTGTTCGTTTTCTGTTGCTCAATGAAGTACCGCTAGTATACTAGGGCTGTAGCGGTCGGTGAGCGTTAAGATGAAGTTTCGGCCTTGTCTTCCCTTATCTTTCGTTATTGTCATCGTTATTCTTATGTATGGATTGGAGAATACAAACTTATTCAATCCTGTAACACAGCCAATCGTCAGAAATGCCATGGATGTTCATGTGAAGCGGTTTGCCAAGATTCCGGATGAAAATGGAAGATCTGCTGCGATTAATTGCATTGTACCGCTGATGAATAACCTGTTCATATGCACAAAGACGAAGATCTATCACATCTCCGCGACAGGCAATGTAACGATGTTTTTCGATGTGAACAATGCTATACAAAGGGCGACTGGACGCTCCCTATCGCTCGAAAATGTTCTTCATGGAGGAGTTCGCAGTATTGCGTTCCATCCGAGCTTTGGGAGCAATGGATTGTTTTATATTTCAGTAATGGAAGAACGACCGAGCAAACCAGAAGATTTCCATTACATATCAGATTCCTCTGTTCCAATTGATGCCGACAGCGTGCTGATTGAATGGAAAACTAATCTTTCAACCTTCATACCGATCATGGACTCATATCGTGTAGTTTTTCGAGTAGGAATGACAGTTTATGATCACCCTATCAAGCAAATCGCATTCTTCGGCAACTTGCTTTACATTGCGCACGGGGACGGCTCTGTGCAATCCGCTATCGCTGGAGGTGGGCAAAGAAACGATGGCCTCGGCAAGATTCTTCGAATAGACCCTTTGAAAGCAGGAGATCGTCCGTATACAACTCCGCATGATAATCCGTTCGTCGGCAGCAACAATTACCCTGATGAAGTATACGCGTTAGGTTTCCGCAACCCACATCACATTTGCTTTGGTATGGACGGAACTCTATATACAGCTGACACAGGTCGGGCTAATATCGAAGAGGTTAACCTTGTTGAGCCAGGGGGAGATTATGGCTGGCCAGCACGAGAAGGAACTTTCATCCACGTAAGTGGTGGTTTGATGTCAGGTGTAGACGGTCTTCCAAGAGACGATGCTAAGTATGATTATACTTATCCTGCCACTCAAGTTGGGCATGCTGGACCTTTCGGCGCAGCTTTCATAGGGCAGGCCATAGCAGGTGGTTGTCCTGTCGAGAACGGCTCCCCTATGTCCGGATTCTACTACTATGCCGACTTTCCCATTACTGGCAAACTATACTTCTCTGCAATATCAGATCTGAAGGGGGCAGTTACAAGGGGAGACCCAGTAGGATTGACGCAAGCCACGACGTATCAGGCAGATATAGTCTATAACGGCGTGAAGTATAGAACGCTGGGTGAAGTAATGCGTTCAGAGGAGCGGTTCTCATTAGAAAGAAGAGTCGATGTCCGTTTTGGAAGGGGATACAATGGTGAACTGTACTGGTCCAGCAAACGCAATGGTCGAGTGTACTTGATGACATCCTCATTGCCAGGTGGACCAGGCGGCTCAAAATTTCTTTGAGGGAAGACATACGTCTTTAACGTGCAAGTAGAATGCTCCTACGAGAGATCTTAATGTTTGACGAGCTCATTTCGCCCGGACCAAAACTCCGAGCCTCGCTCACCCGCCATATATTATATGCGCTTGTATAGTATTGGGAGAGTCAAGTATGACGGTAGCTGCAGTACATGAGGAAAATAGAGGAGCGGGGTGTGCTGGAAGTACTTCGGCTGATCCATATCTTCTTCGTTGTTTTAAACAACAATCCTCAATTACTAGACTGCAGTAGAACCTTTAAACAAGGTTCTCTCTCTGTAAGAAGGCCAAGAACTTCTGCGGAAATTGTCGAACCAAAGCAGACCTGGGGCTCTTCGCTGCTCGCGGCAAACCTCTAAGCAGCTCACGACGCGAGGAATGCGTAAACCGGCACCTAAAAACGACATGATCGGCATCCTTGTTAACGTTTGTTCCACACCCGCAACGCAAGGTTTTCTTTTCTATACAAGACGCCACAGGATGAAGCGATGGCACATGGCCAGCGTAGTACTGTGGTAGCGTGACCTTGCGTTTCCTCAACACTCTTTCATCAACCCCAACCGCCGTGCTGCCTTCAAGAAACGGCTTGCTTCTTTGGTTCACTGACAACGGCGCTCGAACATCAAGCATATTGACGGGCACCTAATCCATATCTTGCCTTGGTACATCTGCGTGATTGGGCATCAATTCGTGTGATAACTAAACGTAAGACAAACCGGAAATCTCAATTCCCTGTAGTGCCATTCCCTTTCATGTTCCTCCCCTTGCTCAAAAGCCAGAACTGCAGACACCACACTTTCAACAGACCTTACCTCGCGAATGAGCTTCAGCAGTTCTCGGAGCCTTTCCATGCTCTCATACTCTGTCCAATACTCCAGGTAAAAGTCAAGATCGAAGTCTCCCGGAATCGATCCGCATGCGATAGGAAACCATGACATTGTTACATCAAGAAACGGAAACGAAATTTGGGTGTAGAAAAGATCGATGAAACTGTAGCTTTTGTCTCCCCCGTACAATGACGTTCACTGAATCAAAGTCTCCATGCACAATTCCCAACGGCACGTACTCCGCAACCTTTTCAAACACACGTTGCAAGTACGCCCGATACTCATTTTTGTATTGAAATTCATCATTGTACAGCTCTACGTGTAACTGCTCCTCGTTCATTCTCTCTCGCTGCGCTTTAAACCATACCGGATTCTCCATGGCTCAATCTACAGCGGCTTTCAGTGCCTTCCCATCTACTTTCGCCACTCCCCGGTCTTGCAATTCCTCAACTTTTGATACAGATTTCTTCTGGATCTCGGCCCAACGACACATTACCCGCTTCGTCAGGTCCACGTCCGTCTCGAACACCCCGTATGGAAGAGTTTGTCCATAGTCTCGGGTTAGCATCCACCCAAGATCTACGTCAACCGCAAACGGCGTTTCAAACTCTTCTGGCATCACCTCACCCAGTGCCTGTGTCACTCTCACCTCATTCCACCACCCCATTTGGCTTGAACACTTCATGTAGAAAAGCAAACCCGAGGTTATCGTCACTCTCACAACGCAGCTTCCCTCGCCATGTTGAAGCTTTTCGATGCTCTCCGCCTCATGCCCACCATCATTCAACTGCTTTTTGATCCACGGATTTACACGCTCAAGCCAACCTGCACGTGAGAACGAATGTAACTTTTCACCCTCCAAATTCAGTCCCTGCGACTTGTACTTTTTTCCAGATAGGCCGTGATCGTTTTTGAAGGAGGGCTAACGGCAATTGTGTCAACAGCAGACTGCTCTACCCATTTGCAGTTCTCCGGTGTCTCTGCTATATCTCCGTTGGGTACCTCAAATACAATAAGAGGGTCTTCTCAAGAAACCTTCATGACGCAGGAAATTCAATTTAGTGCAGCTGTTCAACTTCTTTCGGACACGATCACACACATCTCCAATAAAATACACTACATCGCCGCGGTACGAGATTGTGGGAAGCTGGTTTCCCTTCTCAACCAAAATGGAATGGTCTTCTGCGCGGGCAATAAGAACGTAGTTCATCTCAATTGGTTCTACCAGCCTGAAGCTCAAAGAGAAAAACTCCGAGATGTAGCGATCGCTAGCGTCCTACCCTACGGCAACTCTACTGTACTTGTACGACGGTACGTCTACAGTTCGCGTTCACCTTCGTAGAACGCTACGCGTACACTCTGTATGCACTGCATACTATGCAGCCACGCAGGTTACGCTACAGCCAGCTCTTCGATCAGCGTTGGCGTTACCGTCACTACTAGGGAGAAACGGCTATTGTCGGTCCCTGCCGCGTCAAATTGTTACAGCCACTTCAAGGCATATGTGAGATACATCAACTCTTCATTTCATAATTTGTCTACACTGCGAAGAACCGCAATTTATTACTCGCGAAGCTCATACGCGCAGAACCGAAGCCATAAAGACGAAACGAGAACTCCTCAGCACGAAGGGAGATTTTACAATTTGCGTTGTGTTTCTGCCCATGGTTAGAAGGTTACGAGATACAACCCTTTTAACTTTCATGCCCTGAAAAGAGTTGCATAGGCAAAGGAAGTCATCTAATCGAAAAACTTGCCTTAATCGACTCCACACGCAGGCCTGTCCACACGACTTTCATTCGCATGGACTTAACGAACGAACAAATGAACGGCACGGACTTGCATTCACACCAACAAGATTACAATATCATCATCATGATATTCATGGTATCCCTTATATTCTCTCTACTGTATGTAAGTTACATAATGTAACTTCCGAATCTGGAAAGTGCACATTCGCGAGCCGGTCCAAAAAAAAAGCAATCAAACTTTTGTCAGATCGGGAGTTCAATAAAAGGAGCCTTGTGAACATATGTCCGGAACTAAATGGTAGGGTGAAATTAAGAGGGTTAACCTTTGACCATTCTCGAGGGCTGCTATCTCTTTACGAAGCGGACAGCGTGGGAAGATGAAATGCGAGAACAGGTGCAGATAGCTTCGATAAATAAGAACTGTAGGGAATCCAGATCGAGAAAAACCAACATTTTGCTGACGCCCTACTTTCTGAGAGGACAATCTTTCTTGTCCGATTAGATGAAGTCTGGTTTTCAACATGACACACAAAGCATCGAAGCCGTCTTCCGCGGTCATTATGGCCAATCCAGTATCAAAGGCAGAGTCTGATCGACGGCTCCGACCAGTGCTGGACAATTTATCCGAGCATAACTCAAAACAAGCGCTCAAGCTTGTAAACCAAGCTTTACAAAGGCGGCCTGGTTGGCCAGCTGCTCGTGCATTACGTGCTTGTGTCCATCTTCAGATGAAGAAGTTGGAACAGGCTATGGAAGAAATAAGTCAACTACGAGAGGATTTGAACTCCGGTCGGGTGCCGATTGACGAAGATGTCGCTTCAAAGATTCAGTATTATTACCAAGAGATTGGGAAAGAAGGCGGAACAGGGGAAGTTTACGAACAGGCATGGAAGGCCGACGTTTCCAACGTTGATCTAGCTGAAATGGCGTTCTGCTACTACATTCGAGGAAATGCGTTTATGTGTGCCCAGAAGCTGGCTACAAAGCTTCATCGTATAGCGTCATCGAATACTGAGAAATATGGACTTTGGGCAGCTGCAGCGATTTGGTTGGATGTGGTGTATCGTTCCCGCGATCTTGAAGTCTCAGCGTCTTCTCCAGACATTCGCATCCTGAAGCTAGCTTGTCGGATTACGGACAAAGCTCTGGATATTCCCGTAACCCCATCTGCTGAAGCTGCGCGTTTTGCTACACGCCTTTACAGAGACACTATGGAACATGAAAAGGCAAAGAAGCTTATTTCTCATCGACGATTGGTAATGGATGAGGCAGAAGTATTGCATATTAGGGCTGACCTTCAAACTTCGGATGATCTTCGAATGAATGACTATTGTTCACTGCTTTTGAATCATGACAGAGATGATTGGGGTCACTGGTTGAAGTACTTGGATTGCGTTGAAAAGACTGGATTCTGCATCGATGAGGCCAAAGATTTCATAGACAGCTTCATTCACCGAGAAATAGACGAAGGTCGACCTAAGCGATCCCCTTTTCTTGCTCAGATGGAACTTTTGTACCGAACTCAAGACATTGAGGCCTTGACCAATGCTATGTCAGATTATTTTTGTCGGTTTGGAGCGAAGACTGTATGTGCTCATGATCTTCGACCTTATCTCATGCTCGTATCGGAAACGAAAGAGGTCGAAAAGGTGATGGGCAGGATCATGGTGAAAGGAAAAGAAAAGGGCTTCCCCTACCATCTTACTGCATCATGGTTAGGGCTCTGGTTCGGTCACTTAAGTCAATCAACCACAGAGCTTTTGCAATGCTATCAAGATCATTTGTCAGATAATCTGGAGTCAACAGACAGGCAAAGTGGGGATGATTATCTTCTACTAGTGGCCCACAAATTGTTGCCTATGACTGAGAGCGATCCCCATGACCGATATTCGGCTGCGTTTCCAGTCCTCCAGAGCATCGTCGTTCTAGAAGCTGGGTTGACTCGAAGTCCGCACAACTTTCATTTCAAGCTCCTACTCATTCGTCTGTACAGCGAGATTGGGGCAATGGAAAGGGTTGCAGAACTCTGGCTGTCCTTAGATATTAAGCACATCCAGATGTCGACTTTGACGCATATAGTTCTGAAACCCTTCTTTGAAACGGGGCATCACGATTCTCTACAAAAGGTTTTCGAGGCCGTGGAAGCCCTTTGGCGAGAATGTGACCTAGAAATACAACAATGTGTGACAAAGGCTTTTCAAGGGGGATCAGTTAATGCCGCCACTGAGTTTGTTCTGTTCAGACAGCGTTTGGAGAGATCTGCCGTTCTCATAGAATCCATACTGCTGGAAGCTCAAGTTGTTTTGATCAGGGCAGAGGGGGAAGCAGCTGGAGTCCAGAACGCCCGTCATTGTCTTACTTTCATTCCTCGGTTTACTCCAGCAAGTCTTCAGTCCAAGAGGATTGTTGATAGTGACGATAATCGCTGCTTTCAGTTTTGGGACGTGCAAAGCTACGACCCTAGCGTGCGTTTGAAGGACGCAACCGAAGAATCCGAGGATGAAGGGCGTTCTTGCACGCCAGTGAGAAAAGCAACCATGATCTCCGACCTTAAAGGCCTCTTACATCTTCTCGGAATAATAGCCCACGAAAGTCGTTTTGAATCTCAGATTGTGGAAGACCTTTCGATTCCCTCTCCAAATGGACATGTCTCACGTGATGCTGAGGCTTTATCTGTCTTGCGTGAGAGAATTGCATCAAACCTACGTAGAGCTAAGATGTCACTCATTTCGTACACGAGCGGCTCAGCTCTTAAAGAAGACGACAACTATGCGAATGCCCTTGATTCTGGGGATGTGCTTTCAGAGTCAACGGAACTTATCAAAGCCATGCATGACGAGGTGGAAGAAGCGGTGAGAGACACCGAAGTTTTAGACGCTCTAAGAGGAACAATGTCACCAAGTCAGTTACGTAGATGTTGCAAGATATCATTTGAAGTTCTGCTCATCGTATCCATAGCTATATCCTCTTTTAGCGTAGAGCTCATGAAAGGGAAGAGACGGCGGAAACGAGGAAACGCAAAGGCGTCGAAATCAACATCTACAATATGTTTCGACAACGTACAGGAGGCAATCTTGGGGTATAAACGTGGAGTTTTATCCGTATGCTCTCTGATACAAGAGTGGATAACAGCTTCATTGGATCAAGATACAGATTGGTTGGGGGTAATATGTGAGAGTGAGGAGACATTGAGCGAATCTCTTACATTTCTCCCGGATATGATACATCCGATCAATCTATCAGATGGTAGTAAGCAAGCCAAGGGGCCAATAAGCCGATCCGCATTCTGCCACGATATACTGGAGCAAATTCGCTCGAGTCACATGGCTTCCTGCACTCGATTACTGGAAACCTTATCAGGTGTGACTCGCCGTCTAAAGCTAGTAGATTTGTAGCAGCTACTTCACAGCTGCACGATTTGAACTTCAGACGGATATGCCTCTTGGTCGTCTTGGGATTGCGTCTAATAGTACTGATGCAATTAAGTTAGATAAGTTGTGTCGTGACCTCTAGGCATTCGAACTAGGCAGCGACAAAGGATGAAGATTCAGTGCTGCACATTCATTCATTTTGCGGATGATTATGTTCTGGGAGTTTTTCGCCGTCACTCAAATAGTGATGGTTTTCTTCTATAACAGTCACATCAATTTGTTCCTTTATCCAATTTCCGAAACGAGAATGAAGGAATTTTTCTCTAATAGATTTCATAGGACCGGGAAGGTTGTCACCGGCATTTCTCCGTATGAACTCAAGCGCAGGTCCTAAGCCAGTTTCCATTTCCTGACGCCTTTGAGGGATGATTTTGCGCATTACAAGCCCAAATTCTTCGAAGCTTTGTACATCATAATAGGCTTTCAAACCATAAAAGCCGGCGATACCCATTGCTCCGCAGAGCAGGGTCCCAAGGCCAAAGGTCGTGGCTGCGAACTTCACGCCATCCAGAGAAGGCCTTACCTGTCGGGATGCTCCTTTAGATTCCTGAGATCTCCCCATTGCCAAACCCATAGGAATACCAGCCAGCATGCCGAGAGAAAATACTGATGCTGCACCAATGGCAAACGGCTTGGCCAGCGCTTCGGGGGTTAAATCGAAACCAAATCCTTCGCCGCTTTCGTCGATAATCTGGAAAAGCTCATCCGGGGGAAGCGGCTGATCTTCGCCATTAAGCTCCGAGGCGGATGTGGAATTCTGAGTTGTTCTCCCTACACCGGTCATGCTGAAAACGAAGTCGAAACGGGCAGGATCCGAGAAAGTGCCTCGAGTATTACGTCTGTCATTTGGAAGTCTGCGAGGCTCTCCAGTACCTTTGCACCCACATCTGCAATGCACCAGTGCTTTCCCTTGTATGCATATTGCACATCCATGCATCTCGGATAGTTATCACCCGTTTACACGTTTTTGTGCTTTGATCTGGCCCAACCCCAAGACGGCTGTTCAACCCTTCATGCATCACTCAAAGAGGGACAAAAAGCTTGACGGGGGGTCCGTGGTCCATGAAGAGAGGGAGAACCGAGAGACACATGAAGGCAGTGCGCGATAACGTTTGGATCGGATTGAATCCAACCTTTCCTTGAGTGTGAATAATTGACCACTATCTAGTACCCTAAAACTTTCAAAACCATGGCTTTCTATTCACGTCAACAACACAGGGCTACCACAGGGTTTGTTATTTCATATCCCCATGCCTCGTACTCAATGTCTGCATTTATGGGAGATTCGCCGTTGTACAGCAGGTACAGGTTCCCGTGTTCAAGAAGAGCGACTGAAGAACTGTCGCTTCGACATCCCTTTGCACTCCGTTCTGTGCCTACGGCTCGTTTTTCGAACAAAAGGGGGAGCAGGCAAAGAGCTCAATCGTTTCAGCAGACAAAAGTGGAACCACAGCGTTTACAAAAAGTTCTTGCCCAAATGGGATTTGCCTCTCGACGAGGAGCAGAGAAAATGATCGAAGACGGGCATGTGCGTGTCAATAACAAGAGAGTTACTCAACAGGGCACATTTGTTGTGCCGGGAAAAGACACAATTCACGTCGATGGAAAGACGGCCACACTGCAAAAACCAGTTTGGGTCGCTGTGCACAAACCGCGAGGGATGAACTCCCTCCCGTCAAGGAATAGGCGCTCTGTCGACTCAGATGTTCCGTCTGAATTTAGAAAAGGGCTCCTTCCCATTGCTGGCATTGAAGAAGACGCCAGTGGCTTGCTGATTCTTAGTAATGACCGCGCAGCCGTCGCTAAACTTAATAGTCCAGACGACAATCTCATCAAAGAGTGGATTGTAGACTGTTACGGTCCATTCCTCAAATCCAAGGTCGTTGAGTTGCAGCGTGGAATCAGACTAGAAGGCGAAGAGGACATCTTTATACCCAAAGTAAGTAAGCGGTTCTATCTCTACGGAGCACAGAAAATCGAACAGTTTTCCCACCAAGAAATACTAACCTCTTCTTCCAGAATTTGCAATGTCTTGGAAGTGGATATGTTGTGTTAAGTCCACGCGAAAAAGCTGTCTTGACACGCTTTGTGGTTCGCGTTCGAAAACATCGTCGTCAACTCATGAGTCGTATGTTTTTAGCCGTTGGACTTAAAGTGGCACGTATGAGTCGGCGTGCATTTGGACCGATTTTGCTATCTCCTCTGAAGCGAGGAGACTTCCGCTACTTGACTCCCAATGAGATAAAATCATTGACGAGAGGTGTGAAAGAAGAAACTGTGAGCAAAGATCGCCGTCGCCAGAGAAGGCTTTCATAAGTGTCAATGCCAAGCTGTGAAGATGATGCGGCAGTTTTTTTCAGGTTTCTACGCATTCCATTGGAAGCAAACCTGCATAATCGTCCATCGTGACGCTGCCGAGACTAACAGACGGAGACATTCGCGAGTCGGAAGCAATTCCATGCCTTCGCCTTGAAAAAGTTCCTCCTACATATGTTCAGATCTATTGGTGCCATTTATGCCGGCTATACTTGTTATACTTTGTGAAGTAGTAGTTATACTAGACTTTTTGGGCGCTTTCTTCTTGCCATAGGTGATGCAGATAGTAATAATATCCACCTGCCTTGGCAGACCTTCTTTTTGCTTGCGTTTGTCCTTCTATGCCAACTCAATCATTCGTTATATTGCAAGCAATATATTGTACAGTATATACCTCAGCCGGGTAGTCTTGTACATGATGTGGTATGCCAAGGAAGCTTCAGGTGTGGACATGTCATGCAGCAAGATCGGCAGTCCTCCACACCGGCTGAACAAGAGCGAGTCGTGGAAACCATTTCGTCTTTTTCAAAAATTTCGGACGCAACAACGAGACCAAGACAAGTTCATTCAGGTGTGGTCGTTTGCAGTCACCTTTGTAAACGCTACCTCCTATGGTCTACATGATTTCTCCACCTGCATTAGAGGTTCAGCGAGATTCTGTAGTTGCATTCAACGAACTCCTCTGGAAGGGTTACTGAGCCAAACTTAGATGTTCCCAATGAACGTACTCGTCGTTGATCTCCACATATCCAATATCGCATCACTTCTCCTTTAGAGTGTAAACGGTGCTTCATCGAAAGGTTCAAGTAGCCCCACTAATCTCTCCTTCGTTTCTAAATCTACGAAAGGCTGAAGAGCATGCAACTCAAGATTGTCAAGTCAAACGATAAGTACGCGTAGAAGAAACGATACTCTCATTGACTAATAAGCTTAACAACACCTTCCACTCGCTCATATTGCACTCCTGAATCAATTTTTGCTGCCTCGGAATACCTGCGCGACTCATGGCTTTTGTTGGGCTTCAACCAAACTTGAAGATATGGTATCCATTCGCATCACACGCACCGCACGCGACATTTCAAAAGAGGCCGAGATCCCCATTTGAGCTGTGTTCCAAAGGAAGGCGTAGCAATGCAAACTTCGCTGTTTATGCATCTGGTGCTAGTCAAAAGTACGCTCAGAGTGATTCAGCTTTTAGTGTATCTGAGGACTCTTCGCCTGAGAGTGCAAACATTTCGTTCAGAAAAGCGTACAACGGCCGAGTTCCAGCATGGCTACTAAGCAGATTAGAAGAAATGGGTTACACACATCCGACCCAAGTCCAACAGTCAACTCTTCCAATAGCACTACCGTCTCTGAAGGGGGAGTTGGGAAAGGACGTTGTTATTCATGCCCAAACTGGTTCCGGGAAGACACTCGCGTATCTTTTGCCAGTCATAACATCAGTTCAACCTGCTCGTTCTGTCCCGCAGGCAATGGTTGTAGTACCAACACAGGAACTTGGCATGCAGGTATACAAACTATTGCGACGCCTCACCTCCGCCTATATCATCGATGGTGATATCTCTACTGACGTACAAGATAATGGAAACGTCAAGAACGCTGGTGGAGGAATTAAGAGGGAGAATTCTCAAAACGAGAAGTCTCGCTTTCCTGTTCTGCCAATGCTTAATCAGGCAGATTTACGTCGTCAGAAATTGCAGTTGAGAGAAGCAGCGCCTAGAGTTATTGTTGGAAATCCGCATCGTATTGCTGAACTGGTTCGAAGCAGGCGTCTCCGCCTAGATTTGTTGAAGGTTCTAGTCGTGGACGAATTCGATGCATGTTTGAATGACACCTCAACCACTAGTGCTCTTCAAACGATTTTATCAGTTCGAGGCCGCGAGGGGCCACGACAAACTATTCTCGCAAGTGCTACAGTTCCGCAGCATAGGCACTTTTTGAAGCAATGTGTTAGTCAAAGATGGACGAGACCAGATATATTACACGTATGGATCGAGCAGGCGACCAACGAGCGAGTTCCTCAGTCTCTCACACATCTATACGCAGTCTGCCAAGGTCGCAAGAAGCTTGCTGCATTACGAGCTTTGTTGGTAAGATTCAACACAGAAATGGAAACTGGACAGGACTCCGCTTTTGATTTGAGAGCTATTGTTTTCGTGATGGCTTCCAGAAACATCATGCAGCTCGTCGAAGCATTAAACAATGCCCTTCGACATGATTTCGCCTTGGAAAATGAGGATCCCATAGTCGGAATATGGGAGGATTCGTCTGTATTTCACCGCAAGAATGCGCTACAGTTGTTCAGGCAAGGATCTGCAAAAGTCCTAATTGGGACAGACGTAGCTGCTCGCGGATTAGACGTGCCAGACATCTCACACGTTTTTCACTTCGACCTACCTACCGATGCTGACGCTTATCTGCACCGCGCAGGACGGGCCGGGAGACAAGGGAGACCAGGGTCTTCCGTCGTTCTTGTAGCCCCTGGCGAGCAATTCGTGGTGTCTAGAATCTCCAACTCACTTGGGATCGAATTTACACGTTTAGGAAGATGAGTAGTGTGGATAGAACAGCTCATATTCCTTCAGCCGACTGCAACGACACTAATGGTTTAGCAATGATATGTGAGATTCAAGGCAGCGGTTTAGAGGATATCCCCATCCTTGTCTTAACTTACAAACCAGATATCTTAAAAGATGTAGACCAATACATCTTAAGATGCCCCCGAAGAACCAATGCAAGAAGATTGGGCTTGCCTCCCCTTCGTGAGCGGTGGGGATCATTTTGTTTCTAATGTCGTCCAGAAATGGCCCAAACCAATACTGGCCTTTCTAGCGAAAGAAAGTGTTTTTTTACACAGAAGCGCTCCATACCAAGTTGTAATTAGGCTTGTGTGCTCATAAAGAGAAGGACAGAACTTCACTGGTGTGGCTTTTTGCGCCACACGGTGCCGATAATATTTACTCGACTTCGATCTTACTCTGCTCGATATGAGTCTCAGAGGGGTCGCTTCTCCATCTTTAGCTTCGGCAGGTCATTGGCGGTGATGTTTGGGATCTTGCACGCCTTGATGCTTCCAGATATTACTTGCAAAACACTACCACGGGAATTCACCAGATAGGAGGGTACCTTCGCACATCGGTTTCACACCGCTGCCCCACTCTTGTCAACTGTAATCTTTGAGTATTGCCCCGACAGCGGCGTCTAGGATATGAGTCAGATTTGTTTGGCAAAAACAAAGGTTATCTGCGCTACCCTTGTGAAGCTGTAAGCCAACAAAAGGCCCTTCGCTCTTAAGCTGAAATGATTCCTCACACTGGACAAAAGTACCGTTGTACAGCTCATATGTAGAGATTCACAATGAAGTGACGGCTGTCAAGTTGATGTCGACGTTGAATATTTCAAGTACCTCCGTGCTCAGCTTCTTTGATCAAAGCTCTGATGGTACCATATATCTGTGCCCAGAAACCAAAACGAGTAAGATTACTTACATGCGTCGTTTGAGAATTGAGTTCACGCACGCTAGATCACTGCAGAACTCTACAATCTTGTGCGACGCAGTGATCAAAAGGGTAAGACATCCTCTGATAAAGAGCAACACCGCTTTGAGGCACTTCTGGTCCACTTTCACAGAACCCAGGCTTATGAGAATACTTTCACATATTCCATTCTCCAGGAAATTGTATCAGAACAGCATACAAGCAAGTGATTCCGAGACGTACGCGTCTGACCAGTATCGGTTCACTCTTCAACCCTTTTGTAACCCAAAAATTATTGCTCGCATGTCACATAACCACGTTGCTTCGTTCAGGATGCTCTTTGGATGTGGCCCATGTACTGATAGCTATAAGCGAATGCCGTGGACCGAACAGAAAAACAAACTCGAGGGGTAATCTGTCAGAAACATTTTGCAGTCTTATACCTTTGCTCGAGTTCCCTTTGGAACTCTCCAATCCCTGAGTGCAAGTTCACTTCCTCGAGTTTGTTCCCTCCAAAATCCTTGTCGATATCTCAAAGGAGTTCGTTCCTACAGAAAACCGTGGCTTCAGCAACGTCGCGCACTCATCATGGGGGCATGCTTCAGCTCTAGTGCAGAAGTCAAGCTAACGAGCCCGAAGAACCAATCCGCTCCGTTCACGATGTCCATTGCCTTTCCATTCTGCGCTCCCTACAGTCTTCAAGTGGATCCTAACGAAAAGCTCGGTTCAGTGCGAAAACGAGTTGTAGCCGAAATGGAACGTCGGGAAAGAATGGGCGAAGACTTCGCGAGAGTTGAAGGCAACTTGGTCACTACCGATGAAGACACGATGGAAAGAAAACAGCTCCACGATAACATGACAATTGCTCAAGCTGGCATTAAGCCAAAGCAATACTTGTGGTTCCAAGATGAAGAAGAGAACACACGAGTCCAAGATCTATTAATGCGTAGTTCAAGGCTTACCGAAAACACTTCACATAATAGCCGAGGGGTGAAGCAGGGAATGGCTTTGATTAAGGAGGAAGATGAAGCTGTGGCAGGTTATTAGACCTCTAACGCAGGACGCCCAAATCTTTGTTTAAGCGAAGAAAGAACATTTGACCAGAAGTCATTGGTCTCGTAATCTCTTGAGGCGCTCTTCCGCAAATCTGATTCTATTCAAAGTCCATGTCCCCCAGTCTCCATCTGTTTCGCATTGGAATTCTGGGCTGAAATACACCACAAGGACTCATGCAATGCACACCAGATAGACGAAGTTCTGTAGATAAGTACCGTAAAGATATAGCCTCTCGACCATCATTCTAGATGTCCACAATAACGAAGGTTTGCACTTCGCCGGGTTTTTTCAAAATCTGCATGTTTGAGTACGTAATCGCCTTCACTTCAGTTCCTTGAGAGTGGTGTGAGGAATCGAATTTTCCGCCTTGCACTATGACCTCCATTTTCCATGTAAAAGTATCTAAAGATCGAACTACCAATCTTTTCGTGACGAATTGCTCCGTATGGAACACATAAAGGCACTCGTCCATTAGATTGAACAATAAACTTTGCTCATCATGACCTTGAACATTGATATCAGCTTCCAAATCACCCGTGATCTCATCTAATTCAACCATATAACCCGACATGCCGACAACGGCGGCACCATACGCTTCGCTCATGTCAGCACCCCAGGAATGAATCTGAACGTCCGCGGTATGGTCTAGATATTCCCAACCCCCTCTTTGTATGGTCTCAGGACTCTCAGCTCTTCTGGTGATGAACCTCCGAGAGCTAACTCCGTTTGCAGAGCCCGGGTGATCTTCATGATTCTTTGATAAGTTCCAAGTTTCCCGCTGTGGTAGTTGTTGCCAGGTCACGGCAAATGCTTCTTCTGCTGACATCTTTCCAGGACCTCCGAAGTTTTGTGTGCGAGAGCTTCAACAAAGACCCCGCGCTGCGGAAACAAAGCTTGTCACGTTTCCGTTCAGGAAATCGGAAGACAAAAGCTTGTCATGAGAGCAGCAGTATGGGGCAAAGTGTGGACAAACGAAGAGATCAACCCTTCGGGTTAAAGGAGTACCAATGGTATGATACTGCTCAAAGTTGGAACTTACACCCGTATGCAAGAGCGCTCAAGCCGCGCTGAAGCGGCTCTGAACTTCACATGTTCAGACTCTGAACTACAGAGTGGCTGATCCTCTTCAACAGAACTTCCGTATTTTCGAACAACAAATTTTTTGCGCTCGCAGGTCAATTGTGATACGACGTACAAGGGGAACGCTACGACGGTACAGCATCATGATGGAAATCAAACTTCTGCTCGACAGATCCACACGCCTGGAATCCAAGGTTTGGGATACAAAGGTATCTACGAACTTCTGTGTATTCCCCCCCGCCCCCCCTCGTTGAAAACCTACCCTGGAAAGAACAAACTGTAAAAAGAAAAGTGTTCTCTCCCTGTTATCCGTTTATTTATAAATTCACAACACTGGGGCTCTACAAAATATGATTTCACTGCCAAAGTTTCCGTACCAGACAGAGCATCAAACAAAAGAGAACGTCTTGCAATAGCCTTGCAAAATCCTGTGGGAATCAACCAATCCGTCATAGATTAGTAACGAAGCTTTGGAACATCAGCTCGACACTGTCGAACGAAAACAAACTGAAAATGTTTTAACGACTTGACAAATGGGTGGACATTTCTAGAAAGATATTTTACTGACACATGCATCAACTACGCATCGACGCCGCATGCCTTAAAGCTCATGGGCATGATCATCATGTAGCCTTCAATCTCTCATTGTGAAAGAAGAAAGCGTGGAATAGAAAGCAGTTGAATCAACAGCAAGTTGATTAGGCAAAGTAAGATGCAGCTTCTGTTAGAAGCTGTTCTGAGTCGGCAATAACGTCATGCCGTAAACGTTGTGTGAACAATGTTTTTAAAGAACTCTCGGAAGTCCGTATCCCGGAAGACATGCGTCAGCTCTTTGAGCATCGGACCAGAGACGGTCGGTGTTGATCGATCCTCCGTTCCGGTACGAATTACAGTATGAGCTTAGAGTACCAGGGTTTGAATTAATATATGTAGTGCAAAGCGAAATTAGGCGGTTTGCGTCATGGCTTGAAAAGAACGAGCCTCCAGTCGTCCAAAGATAATAACATCCACATCTTCCAATTCTTCTAATGTTCGAGAAAGCGCAAAATCCAGACATCCGCACCGACTGCTTCTCGAGAAAAAATGGGTGAGCTTCATTCATGTGACGAACGGGTCCTGCAGCATTTGCATGAAAAGTGAGCAGAGAGATGATGCAAATCGAGAGAAGTTTGTAGAAAACCATGACGCCTGACTTGACTCGGTTCTGGTGTGGTTTAGTTGCTCTTCTAGTGACAGAGTTAGTTGCGAGGTTGAAGTGGTACATGGATCCTGTCCTTTTATAACGATCCAAATTGTGCTACATTATGGCCTGAGGTAAACAGCTTCCTTATTGGAAAGTTATATCTACCTTTACAGCAAAAAATGCGTGCGAACGAACGAAACGTGTACATGCCCACAGTGAACAAGCGCAAGAGTGCTTCTTGAGAGGCCTCTCAACTCTTCCGAGTGTCAAGCACACAGACTGATAGATAGCAGTGATAATTCTGTGCACTTGAGGTATTCCGGTTCTTGCTGGCTTTTGAAGGGCTCGAAGGGCGCGTAAAAGCCATTATGGCTAGATCGTTAGTACTCGGCAGCATAAAAATAACCAGGTTATGGTCCTTCTGTCCCTTTATCGATAGACGTCTGCAACATTTCGCGTCTATTTGTGGCGCCTAGAAAAAAAAAATTTTTTTCCCACCCCAGGTCTTGCTAGGTCTTGCTGGATTTTGTCACGTGTTGCCATGGTTGCGACCTCGAAGGTAAACCAGCGCAAGCTCTAAGTCATTTCTTTCGCCAACTGTTTGCGAAGAGCCATCCATGCATCGCAACAGTGATGAAGAATGACGAAGATGTTTGTTCTTTAACTTTATAACCTTATAACTATCTTATCAGCGAAAAAAAAAGAGTTGGCTTACGTTCAACCTCCAGATTAGCGCGCCCCAAGCCAACAGTTAAAGGAAGATGAGAATGAAAACAAATAAGGCATCGATATTATTGGCATCCTACTCAAGTGCAAAAAAGCAATGACAAGAAGTGATGGTGAGATTGTTTTCTTTTTGGCAATTTGTAACATGTTGTTTCGATGTGGAACAGCGCAGTTCATAGACGCTCGCGGCTGTGGTAGGAAGTCTGGCAATCTAACATTACCAAGCCAAAGCGACGCAGTACGGAAGCATTCTGCAGTTACAGCATCTGCCGTCAATGACGATCTTTGAGTTTCGCAAGGTAACCTTACCCTTCGTAGCAACATGGAACTTTGCTTGACACCTCTTCATAGCTTTGTCCTTTGCCATCGCGAGAGTTGACGTGTATTGCATCACAGACTAGTCGTCATAGACAATTATGAAACGGGAAGAACTTAACATTACTTCGAAGGACGCGTCATGCGCTCGAAACAATGCCAATATCATAAAAGGCCAATGAGCATCCCGGTAACGCTAGAGGTTTTGGACTGGTCGTGCAAACGCAGAAGGGCGAGCGATGTTCTCCAGTCTCGAGTGAAGAGTGCAGAACAAGATGTGAGTAGTCATGCTGGCAATAAAAAGGCTTTGTTTATACAGATGATTGGTGAAACCTCATGGGACGTGGATGTAAGTAGTATATGTACAACACGACGGGGGATGGTTCTGTTGGAGTGTTGTGAGAAACTTCCGATCATCACGTTGGCGAAGGCCCTAATCAGCATGGCGTCTGGTAGAGCGAGTGCCTTCCGCCGGCGCGGTGAATAGGAAAGCATTTCTTCGCTTCGAAAGTTCAGCTCCATATAAAACAGTTAGCAGTTGGTGCAGCTTGAAGGTTCTTTCCAGCTAAGACGAAAACAGAAAAACCTGTTCCGATTTCACCACACATGGCTGGAAGACACAAATGGCGTGATATCTAACATAGAACAAAAAGAGACTTGTGCAAGTACAATGTACACCCCACACACTCTACCAGACCGACTGCGGAACCCTTAATCCTCTGGAGAGTAAGGAACTTATTTGATGTGGCCAGCGTGTTCGACATGCATATGCTGCTCGGACCGGAGCCATAAGCGCCGTCGCAGCGACTGGCGGCACGGCCGTGGTGTACGTACTCACCTGGATTCCGTTCACCACCACATTACCTTGAACAGTTTGTGGGTTGTACAGTCCACGCCTTTGAACGCGAGACACACTCACCGCAAGTATTCTTCGATCTTGCGATTGCAGTACGTCTCGAGAACGCACTTGTCCTGCTGGTTGTAATTTGTCGTTGATGTATATATAGTGACCGGGCGAGACTTGTAATGTTTGTCCATGTGATCCTTCAATGCTCACGAAGCTCGAAACGATATCGGGGTCCTGGTGCGAGAACATAAACACTTCAGAGAACACAGGTTCGCCAAGATCATTTGTGGCTACCTGAACCTGATCCCCAACTCGCAGATTTTCCATTCGTATCGTAGAACCATCATCCAACATAACAGTCGCTTCAGCAGGGAAGCAAGCCCTCCCTTCTGCCGGAGAAGACTCCGATTCCTCTGCAGCCGCCCCAAATGTGGAAGGCTCACGATCGGGTTCCTCCGATTCGGATTCGGATTCGGATTCTTCCGCAGACACGGGCGTAGCGAGAGGGGATTCCCGGGGCGACTCCCCTGTCGGATCGGTAGACTGCGTCCCCTGGCCCGAGGACGTTGGATTTTGGGTAGTTTCCGGGTTTTCAGGCGGTACAATGGCTACTGGGGCACTCGTTCCAATTGGGGACGGTTCAGCACGAATTTCTTCTTGTACATCACTCGTTTCAATAATGACCGGTAACGGCGTCTCTCGCACGTCATCAAGAAAAGTGGTGAACTCGTCATCCGGATCTCCACCCTCAATGATTTGCTCATGTCTTGGGATTTGTACAATGCTGAACGCGCCGTTGGCTCTGCCAAAGTCGCCGCTGATAGGGAATAGCCAGTCTCCAAACTCTCCTACTCCTACAGGTCCGTTCGTAAGCGCACTCTTCAAATAGCGAATGAACTTGGCTTGACGTGGGTACATGCGACTGAATTCCAACACGGCAATCGCATTGAGATGTGGCATTGATATGTACATGATGTTCTCATTGGTAGAATCGAAGAGAATTCCGAGCGCACCGACAAAGGTTTTGACGCGCCCCATGATGTTCACTTTGCGCATTTCTGGAATGACGGTAGTTCTCTTGAGGATCATTGTGAAGATTTCACCGGTAGCCGAGTTGAGCACATAACCGGTTTCGTTGAATTTTCGGGTCCACTCAACACCATAGACGTTAATTTTGCCCGGCTCCTGGACATACGCATCACCTTCGTATAAGACGCGTTCGCCCTGGAAGGTGGTGTTGGTAAGCGGTGGCGGATGACCTCGCAACGGACCCTCATCAGCCAGCGGAAGATAGTGGAACCTGGCGTTGTTGGAGTCCATAACAAGAAGCTGGTATCGCGTTTGAATGCAACCGGTGAGAAAGGAGGTACCTCCCTTCTCTTGAACAGTTGTAAGCTGATACTTTCGAAGCAATTCGCCGCGACGATTGAAGGCAAACACGGCGCCTGTGTGACGACCGGTGGCATACAAGGTACCAGGACCTCGGGAATCCAGGCACAAGCCACCGAATGGCTGGTCATCGCCACCGGGGTTGATCATGGCGACAGAGCCTGTCTTAACGTCGACGAGCATAAGTTGGCCAGAAACTGAAGCGACGTACATAGTGGTATCAAATCCGGCCACGATTCCGACGGGGCGGTTCAGCACCTGCTCTGTCTCGGTATCTTTTAACAATATCTCGATTGGAAAGGTGGCACGAAAGGGACCTGATGATAATTGAGCACGACTGGCGGGTATGCATAACGTTGAGAGGGTGATTAAGACAAGAAATACGACGCTCATGCTGTCGGGAGAAGGGGCGCGGCGGCGGGCCAGCGGGCACAGCGACGGCAGCTCGGAGAGGATGTTGTTTGGTGTGTCGCGAAGCGGTTAGAAACGAATGGAAGGCGCAGCGAGACGAGCGATCCGAGAACGAGGGTTGAAAGGGTGTGGCCGGCGGCGCATAAATCGTGCTCCAATGAGGGAAACGACGAAGCGGGAATGCTCAGAAAAGGCGGGACAGCGTCTGGCGCTGCGTGCGGGGTGAGGTGTGGCGAGAGGTGGTGACAAACACGAAGTCGACAGACGAGCACAGAGATGCCAGTCGAACAGTGAACGGTGCAATGGCGCACACAATTGTGAGGCACGACAGTGGGCGCGCTGCGGTAAAGGGGGGAAGCGGTGCGGGGCGGCCGGGAAAGCGTGTGCATTGACGAAGTGGCACAGCGAGCCAGCACGCGGCGCAGGGCGGCCACGTGACGCAGAGCGAGCGAATTGCTTGCCGTTTCTCGCTTCGCGTCGCAGCGCAGCGCAGACGCATGCGCGACGCGTGTGCGCCGTTTCGCAGCGGTGCGCGTCTTTTTTTGCTTTCGGAGAGTTAATTCGGCGGGCGCGGTGGTGCTTTTTGCTGCGCACGTGCTGCGATAATTATTGGGTGCTCGCCACATGTAAGCTCCGCGACAGCGGGCTGACCAATCGCGTCGCTGTTGCGAGCGGCGTTGTGGCACATTGGGCACATCTAAGACGCATGCTGATGCAGTTGAGCTTCATCAAGCTGTCCATCTGGTGAGGGCGAGCGTCATGGGTAGCGCTCGTGTCCTCCATCCACTGCGGCGTATATGCCGCATCAGCTTCATTCCAACGACTGTCATGTGAGCACACATGTCCTTCATGATTCATAACTGGGTAGCTCAAGCGCTCTTGCGACGCATTTGTTTGCGCAAAATGTTGTCGCGATGGTAAAACGTGTCTCGAGCCCAATATAAGAAAGCACTGATCACGCTGCGTTTGGCGCCACGTCTCTCTCCACTTGTTTCGATTGTTCAACGTCATAGAAAAAAGCGATCTCGTGCGCCCCATCGCCAATTGCAGCAGAAGCGGCGAAAGCAAATGCGGCCATTTTCAATAATAAAGCAACAAAAATTGCGCTGTGGCTGTTGTCCCATATCAGCAATGCTTGATTTGAGAAAAAGTCACGCGTGTCTATAAGTGCTGTTTGCGCACTGCATTTGACACGTCACATGCTCATACTGTGACCGTCACTGCCCTTTTCTATTCAATTGTTTAAAGCGCGTTTTTGATTTGCTCTTAGAGAAGCGCAGCCGTTGAACACCGCGCTCAGCAGAGCCGCCACTGAGTGCCATCGTGAACATTGTTCGACAAAGTCATCAACAGAAAGATACCATAGCCCTTTCCTGTTTCCCCCCCAGGGACGGTTTAAGCCCTTTTAAACGTGTTCCTGCTGCTTTCAGGAAGCAGTAACTTCAGTGTTAGCTTCGAGAAACGCATTTCTCCCATCGCACATGACGTCACAGCACGTCCTTCCTTTTTTATCTCGGGTTATATGTATGAGAACTGTTTTATTCGCCGCGGCTGTGCTTCCGATCCATCCATCTCCGTTTTCTGCGCAACAAGAACACCGCTGAAAAGGTTAAAAAGTACTCCCAAGTACAGTATAAACTTCGTGGTACCCTGACAGCATTCCCTGATGGCAGACAAGCCATCGGCATATTGTGTCAACTTCAGAAACTGCCACGTTTCAAGCTTTTAGCGCACCAACCGCTTTTCCGCCGACGTCAACGCTCGCGCCTCGCCGCTCAACAGCCGCTCACCTGAGCTCGCGCGCCTCTCCGCTCATCGCGTTGCTGACCCCAACGCACGCCAACTTTGCGTGGCGCTGCTTTTTTTGCACCTGCCAGAATATAAGCTTCTGCTAAATTCTGCTCACAGTTCAGGAAACAGCCACACAATCGCACCTGCTATCATACAGTACCACAGATGAGACCAACTCTCGTCCACACCATCGAGCTCTCTTCGCAACCTCGCCCACTGCAGCTGTTGCAGATCCAACCTTCGACAGCCGAAATGTCGCATTTCTCTTTGAACACGCAGCGCGCGCTAGAGCGAACCCCTGCAGTATTTCAGTTACCCTAATACCTGGGCATGCGCCGTGCGTTTTACGCACCATTCCATGCCGATTTTAACCCTCTAGTAGCTTGCTATCGCATGTCACGCATGTCGATAATCATGCCGCGGATGGTTGGTATACTTGTGCCTCGAAAGCTCGCCAACAATTACATCCATCGCCAGTCCATCGTCCTTGTACCAGAACAGCCGCCAAATTCGTTCCATTGTTTGCAATCTCTGCAAAACTTCCTGTCCTGAAATGGACCGCAGCACCGAATTTATGGAGAACACATCCTGTGGTCGCATCCAAACTACCACTTCATCGTACGGGATAACATCCTCAAACGCCAGTTCCTGACGTTCAGACAGAACCACCGGAACGCATCCGAGAAGAATTCCGTAGTATGGCCGTGGACTCCATGGATGCCATCCTTCGGGCGCCATGCAGAACATCGAGTTTCTCATGTCATTCAAATAGTCTTCCGTTCGTGTTCCTGTGATTCGGAACCCAGGTGTGCGGTACATTTCGTTCACCAGATATTGTCGCACCCCACCAGAGTAGTTCCGTCCACGATGGTCTGCAATCGATGAGGAGAACGACTGACCCCCAAAGTGAGCCATAAACGATCGCTCCGCCAACGCAAATGATTTTCGTTCTATGCCGTCTTTGAAAACTGGAGTGATGTAATGCGATAAGTCAGGGGGAATCACAATGTCCTTTCGTGGTACGTATTCTTCCGAAAAGAAGTCCCCATTGTGCGTCAAGAATATGCCGCTACGCCACTTTCCCCAATTGTCTCCTGCCAACCTCGCACCGAAGCCTTGTGTGAAGGTGTACACGTGATCACGACCTTGTGACCTGTTGAAATAGGGGTACTTATGGATAATATGACCCATGGCTTCGTCGAAGAACATACCGGTCTTGGTAAGATTATTTGGGTGATTATTGATCAGAAAGCAAGTAACATATATTGGTACATAAAAGAAATCGGCCATCTTGGGGTTCGTGGTCCTGGCTTTAGAGTTCAACAAACCTTTGTGAACGGTCACCTCTGCGCTGTAAAAGTTCTCGTCACAATAAGGATCGCGAATTGGAGCTGGTTTCTGATGACTTCTGGCAACTTGCAACGTATTGTACTTCGGTGGTATGTTGTACACATATATGCGCACGTCCCGACTTCCCTGGATTGCGTTCTTAACAATATTCGCAGCACGCTGATGAACTGATGACGAGTCAGAGAGAGTGTTCATAGTCGGCACCTGTGAGTTGAGTATCGTTGAGCGTGACCACGAAATGATTCTCCAAAACACAAGCGCGACAGCAGCTGAATGTAATAGGAGTGCCAAGTTTGAGGTCTCGCGTTCGAAACGTATGTGAGAAGACCCCATTTCGAGTGATTGTCTGAATTACCTATACCTTCAGATCAACCCAGAACACTTCGAGCAGGGAGGAGGGGTTGAATTGAATTGATTTCGTTCTGCACGAACTCTATAAGTACCGATGGCTATAATCCTGGAGGGTATTGCATTGAAGGTCGTGATACTTGTGTGGTTATCTTCTGCTCGGCTTCTTATTGCTCTCAACGATTTGGCGGCTCAGAATTTACCCTTGTATGAGATGATAGATTCTCAAAACACTGCTGGATATTGATCCAAAAGAGACGCTTCCGGATGTAGAACTGTGACGAACCTCGAAGGGGTTCTTGATGTGCGTTCGGATTCCCGAGTTGTGAGTTTTTGCAACCACCGCGCAAGAATATGCTCATGAAGCTGGATGCCAAAATCGCCAGAAGAGAAGGGTTCGTTCACATTAGAAAGAATGTTTAAACGGAGTTTAGCTGTCAACAACGTTTATGATGGTGGTGACATTGACAGGGTAAGTAATTTTTCACCGACCTGAAGGTGATGAGTACTGGAGATTCAACAACACATAAAAATAAAGGGAGCTAAATTGGAAGTCGCTGTGATACGTCGGGCACCGAGAGATGGGACAGAGTGAGAGTCTTTCCGGGCCATGACATGAACAAAACCTGATGAGAAGAACACCACTATTGGAGGTGTTGGTCGAGCTTCCTGATACGCACCACGGAAGCTCTTGAATTATAGGACCTCCGGCTCAAGCGGATATTGCGTATATGGATGTCTAAGAAACACAAGAAGGACTGACAAAGAAAGGAGAGAAACCCTGAATGACACACGTTCTATTAACGTCAGATATACGCGTACGCGTATAATCAGCGCAATAAGAGCGGAAGAGAAAAATAAGAGGAAGGGTGACAAATCTTTCCAGCTGCGAAGGGCTCTCTTCCCCAGAGGATACCGACAAATATCTCGTCTAACCAGAACATGGTGGGTGTTACCCATTATACTGAGAGGTTGAAACAAAGACGGCAACTAATGCTGAACGTTTGGGACACAGTGTTGAAAGGAAGAAGACGGACGCGAGGAAGGCGAAAGTCGAACACTATTGCACTGATGGGTACGATTGTGCTTCTTATTTTGTCCGCCGTGAGCCTTCTAACTCAGCAAGATTCACATATGAAATGTAATACTGCTCAAACTGCCGAGTCAAGAATTGTCTCAATGTCCGAGACTGTGCCAGAGCATGTGAATCGTTCTCTCCCAGTGTTCCGAGTAATTGTATTGACACAGTCAAGACCTGAAAGTTTGCAGCGCCTTCTTTCGTCGCTCCGTGACGCGAAATACGATGTGCATCAAGCAGACTTAGATATCTGGATTGACAGAGTTGACAACAAGGAGCTAGAAGTCTGGCACTTGGAAGGCACATATGCGTTTCGAAATAGAGTGGACGAGTCCGTAGTGAAGGTAGCAAGCGAGTTTGACTGGCCACATGGTAACAAGCGTGTGCACGTATGGCAGCGTCAGGTAGGCATTTGGGGACAATGGATCGACACTTGGAGACCCTCCGGACTAGATGATGACGAGTTTGCCGTTTTACTGGAGGATGACTTGCAAGTATCGCCACTTTATTTTCGATGGTTGGTATCGGCACGGCGAGCCTACAACTCAAGAAATGACGTGTTCGGGTACACGCTTCAGCGAGGAACTCTACGCGCTAATCAGACCGGGTTTGGGCGAAGGCCTTTGCGAGTGAGCGAGAAAGAGCAAGCATACCTCTACCTCCTCCTAGGCTCGTGGGGTTATGCGCCAAAGGCTAGCAGCTGGGCGGCTTTCCGTGAGTGGTTCCATGAAAGGAGCTGCGATGAGAACTTCAAACCATACGTACAAGGGTTGATTCCAACGAAGTGGTACATAAAGCAAGAGCGCCGACGGACGATGTGGACGATGTGGCACATTTGCTACGCCCATCTGCGAAAACTTTACACTGTGTATGCGAATCTTCCCGGGGATCGAACGCTGGCCGCGAATTGGCGAGAGCCAGGACTTCATTTTCGTGGGAAGGACAAGAACAAAGCTCGCAAACGTGCGAGTGCCGTTACAAAACAAAAAGACTTCGCTCTATTGGGCGACGAGGAGAGTGGGGAGGTAAACGACGCCCTTGAGTTTAGATTTCCCCAGCCGCCGGTGTTGCTCGGCTGGAACGGAACCTATCGTCCTCGAGGCGGAACCTTCGCTAATGACATGTTGCGATGAAGTAACGATCGAATTCAGCGCATTAGGTCTGTCGGGCTGTTCATCAGAGATGCGTAGAACACTTTTGATCCCAACAACATAGAGTCGTGAGGCTCCTTGGATTGCATCAGTATTAATCGGTAGATTAATACAAGAAGATGACAGAGGACTGATCTTCAATTAGCTAGCAGTGGCGCTTGAAAGTTTAACGTTGTGAATCGTCAAGGAGAGTTGAACGGTTTGGTGTCTTCACGCGGTAATTGTACTCCTATCGTATACGCCATCGACTCAATATACGTATAAGATATGTGGGTTTGTTCAGATCTTGGGAGAACCAGAGAAAGAGTCAATTCAACGAAGAGACCTATCTGTCCACAGGTTTAAAACACTCTGAGCAAGAAATCAAGGCGTGTACGCCTTCAAAAAGTTTAAGACTAGAGTTGATTATGCTGATGTCTCGAGGAGGGTTAAAGATCGCGGGCGAAGCCAACCGTGGCTGAGCTCTTTGCCTTCAGCGTTTGCGCATATTTTTTCTTTACGGGAGGCAGAAATTTCATTGGCACAGTTAGTTGTGGGGCACTCGCCGTTGTTGCATCCTCTAGGGGCACGCGTTTGCAACACAGAAGGCTTGTTTGCATTTGCCGGCCTGGGGTGCTGAATACGGTTGAGCATTACATTCTGCGATGCCCAACGAGAACCTTCTCTAGGCGCCATTGTCTGCCTGCTCTACCCGATCGTCAACGTCTTGCTGTTAGTGACATTATTCGAAAATGGCCTGAGAAGGTACTGGCCTTTCTTGTGCGAGAGCGTTTCTTTGACCAGAAGCGCTCTATACTATGCCGTAATTAGGCTAGGATACCCACAATTAGAGAGAAAGAGAAGACTAGAGGAAAAAGAAAAGAGGGAAGAATCAATTGCAAACACTGCGACATAATAATAATGGTAGAAGGATAAGAGGGTTATCCTTCAAGAGAGGTTGGTAGAATGCAAGGCATGTACTAGTTCAGAGTGCGCACCAGTGGTTAACGTTTTTACTGGCTCACCCCAGTTAATAACTTGAAACATGTCGGAGATTAATGCTTGCATTCGTCGACAGCACTCGCTGATAGTCCGCTCTCACCTGTGCATTTCACAGCTCTCCAAATACATCACTGCGGATAAACGGGTAATATCTCTTTTACGGTAGAGTTGTAAAAACGGTTAGTGTTTCGTTACGAAGGTAAGAGGGAGAAAAGAACTTGAACGTCCTGAAAGCATCAGTCGAGTTTTCTGGGTGGCAAGAATAATATTATGCCCCGTGGGATAATACAGCTATTTTATCGCTGCAGACTGCAGAGCAGACTCTGCACTGCAGACTTTGCAGTGCAGAGCTGATACAGATCTCTCGCTTCGCAGCGCAGAGGATATCTTGAGAATGGAGAACTCCAGGGCACGTAAGAAAGGTTAATCTTTTACCGCTTTGTCTGCTGATCGATTCCGCCGACGTACAAAATCGATCGTGTCACTATCTGTTCCTGGTGTTCTTCAGAAAATGCAGACGGAGGATCTTTCTATACCTGTTATCATACTGACGGCACGCAGCGAATTGTCTATTCCTGCCATATCGTCCGTA
>JASCIV010000188.1:0-33686 GCA_030374735.1 Gracilaria caudata
GGAGATATTCCCACTCATTCGTGAGTCTGTGCTATCACAGCGCGGCTCATCTGCCGGATCCACCGGATCCCCACTCCGTGGGCACGACTCTACCGCACACGTGGTCTCTCCGACATCGTCGGCTACTGGCCCGATTCTTTACCAACCCCCACCTCCGTCCGCTCGCTCGGCTTGGGTTCCCGGATTTACAACCGGCTCGCTAGACCCTAACGGAGGGTTCTTGCCTCTGCGCTACCCCGCGAGAGCAGGCCTGAACACCCTGTGGGTGCTTCTACCGCGAGGCGGTTCTTTCCGGTTCCTCCGGTGGTGTTTGCACCACAGTTTGGGCCCTTGTGGCATCGAGGCCTCAACTCAGCGTTGCACCATCGGTACGTATCCTGGGATACTGGTAAAGAGCAGTCGTTGGAAGAATATCTCGTGACGGCTTTATCAGGGATGCCGACGTTACTGGGCGCTCTGAAGAGGCTTTTAGGGTGATTAAAGAGCGGCAAATTCGAAAATGGCGTTCTTTTGGGATGAAACTGTACAAAAGTGTGAGTTTGAGCCTCATGTTTGAAACGAGAATACTTTGTTTCAAAAGAATCGCTGTTTTTTATGTAAAAATCAGTCCCAAGTCATACTCGTGTCCCTGGTTCTGGGAGGACGATGATATAGGGTCTATTTTATATCCTATATCGTCGCCCGCGCCCGAGCGGCAAAGGTTAGCGTTTGGTTTTAGGACGACGTGTACGGAATGGATAAGGATTTATGTTTGGTTTTAAAATAGCTATTTCTCTCAGTTGGCGGTTTTTTCTTCTCATCGGCATAACGTGAAACAGATTTATCTTTGTTTCAAAATTTTGTTTGTGCACGCCGATTCAACGGGTTATTTAATTATTGTAAAGTTTTTCGAAAAGGGCAATTTACGAACTTAACGTAGTGCGTTACAAAATTTTAATAGCTTAGTTTGGATAATGCGTCTATGCTTAGAGTGCTATTAAAAAGCATCTTTAAGTGAACTTCAAGTGTACAAATTGTGATGGAATTCGAAGTATTATTACGCTATCAAATGTATTTCTTGCTTAGTAGTTTGAAAACCAATACTTTATTAGTAGTTGTAGAACAAAAGTGGTTTTTTTTTGATGTTGACCAAAACTTTTTATGTAATTTTGACGATGAACTCTTAATGCAGATCGTAATCAAAACAAAAGGCAATAACTTGTTGCGTCAAAGCAGAGAAAAATATTTGAAGATGGCCTTAAACAGGGCTTCAAATCTGACTATCTACGCACACCAGCCTATTAGCCTGCAATTACGGTCTAGTTTTAAAAATTACTGTACAGCTTGCGGATGGAAATTGATTGGTCAATAAAAGTATTTCAAATTACAACCGTGTTCAAAAATGATCCGATGAGAATCCTAGCGTTTAACCCGGAAATCGTTAATTAGAAAGGCCTATTGGCGATGCTCTTGACCAAATCTGTTGTGTTGGAAATCGTTATCGTGATTGCAAGCTTACAATCGCGATTGCATCGAACTTTGCTACTGGAATCGCGAATGCATCCAACTTGGCAATTCCAATCGGTATTGCAAACTGAAAGCAGTACTCTAGTACAGTGGGGTCTACTCTATAGTGCCATCTTGTGCCACTGAAAAAGAGGTAGCACTATTTAGGATCAAGCAATATATATTTATGGAAGAGGTTAAGCCTTGAACATCTCCGATATTAATAGCTGACGCGACCTCCCTGTGCGTTCGCTGCGCTTAGCAGTCAACGGCTAACTCTATGCCATCCCTATGAAGTGGTAGGCATCCCCAAGTCAGTTCGCTGGGAGCAAATTGACTGGTCACTGTCCGTCTGCTGATCTTGAATTGTTTCATAACAGTCTCTGCATGATGTCCGCGGCCCAGAAGTTCGGCCGCTTCGATTTGCTGAACTTTTAGACAAACGCGTTCTGCGTTGTTTGACCTTAGTAATGGTCATGATTGGACAGCTGAGAAGTCAAGAGAAAGAAGCAAACTCTTGTGGCGGTTGCCAATCAGCCTTTAAGTTGACTGATTCCGCATTTGGCGGGAAAGTTGTGCCACGCCGATTGGGGTAGCACTAATGTGAATCTGGCACTATTCAATTCGGCACTATATCGCGACCCCCCCCCCTGTATTGCATTGCAGCGTTGTTTCACGTAGCGATGGATTGCAAGATTGATCGCGTAAGGTGCAGTCTGCAACAATCGGATTGGTCGGACTCCTGGGAAGGCTGAGCCGCTCAGCCTTCCATGATAAACGCACATCTGTGCCCGTGGTTGGGCATCATGGACGAAAGAAGGATAGCCCCCCGTCTTCCATGGTGTCCATCATTGAAGACTGTATGCACGCGATAGGCAGCGCGCACACAATCATGTATTGGCGACGGAGATGAAAGTTCATAGCGCATTCGACTCAGCATGGACGCCCCGATGTGGGCGAGGCATACGAGCTGTGGGTTGCAAAAAGGCAGCCTGGCTGCCAGGGAAAAGCGCGAACGGCAACCATTATGATGTTAGTGTGAATGAGAAGGTTACGGTCCATCTGCGCGACGTTGCGATTAAATGCGCGCGCAGCAGAAACGTTGGCGGTTATATAAGACAGTAATGCCATAAAACCGGTAGATTCCGCTCACAGAGGACGTACATTGAACGACATTTGGGTTTATAGTCAGTCACGGACTTGGAAAAGATACACAAAAAGCCGGTGAGAGATGGTAGGGAAGCATGATTGTGAAATATGGCTCAATCGGGTGATTCTGAGCACACTAAGCGTCGGTGGGAGGCGGTACGAGCGATCCAGTTGTAGATATCTCTTGATCAATTTCGCTAAGAGCTTGTTTCAATACGGGAGGAAATGAAAGAACATTGTCTGGATTGGCGGCAACCCATCTTCGATGCAATATTTCAAACATATCGCAATACAGTTCATGAAACACAACCAAGCCTTGTTCCAAGGATTTTCCGTACAGGCTTGGATCAATCTTTCTAGCTTCCAAAATCTTCAAAGCTTCCATGGTAAGATTGATTCCCACACATGCCCACGGATATCGTTGAAGCTCTTGTGTCGGTTCCACAATCATTCGCTGTGCCACCGATTGTCGATGTTGTGAAATATACAACAACTGATTCAACGCAAGAATTCCACCACCGCGGAAATCGCTGGCAGGATCGGCTTGTTGAAAACCTATACGCCCCCAATCTTTTGAATATCTTCCCCCATCTCGATTCACATTTGGCAACAACAACTGCCACAGCCTCTCCAACATTTGTTCATGCGTCTCATCGTTACTATCAAACCGTTGTGTGCTCATGGCGCGCACGTTGTGGATAAGTTGGTTGACCGATTTGAAATCGTTCACACAGAGATACAAGTTTCGAGCCACTTGAGAATTGGGGTTGATGTTCTTCTGTTGACAAATGGAGGACACCACCTGTTGAACGTCAAAGTCGGCATGTTGCAGCGTTGAAAACAGCGTATGAAGCTGTTTTGAAGAGGTGCATTCGCTCCACAACGCGGCGGACATGGCGGAGGTATGCGGTTCAACAGCGGCATGCGTTCTACTAGCGCCGCAGATGCGAGCTATCTGAGTGTGTCCAGTGACCAATCGTCTGGCCCTCTTCACCATTCTGTACAAGAACAATCGAATCGCGTGTATCTATACATCAAGCAACTTGTTAGCAAACGGTTTCGGTCCTATTTTTCTCTTCGCGAAAAAAAACACTTACCAGATGACTAAGCGCGAAGCAGGGAAACACCATGAGCGCAACAGGGGTGAGACGCGTCCGGCGAAAGCACTCGGCACGCAGACAAACTAACAAAGGAGCACACACAAGGAGAAAAAGCTGAGCAAGGACGACGCGCCCGGGGCGAACAGACCGTCTCGCGCAACGCAGCGCATATGATAACGCGAATGGCAACAACACACGCGCCACGCGCACGCGTCGCTGTGCCCCGTCACAGCGTATCATACCGCAGATCCACGCATCAGGAAAAGGACACGCTCAAAATAAAAAAAATTGGGTTTCTTCTTTCTTTACAGCTGCATCTATTCCTCCTCGTCGTTGTCGTCATCTTCCGCTTCTTCCTCCTCCTCTTCGGCAGCCATGTCCTGATCTATCTTTGGCGCTAGGAAATATCTTACAAAGCCGGCTTCGTCCGGCAGCGAGAACTCGATGGCCAGCGGGTTTCCGTCTGTGAGACACAGGGTGACAAAGTCCGATATTGGCACCGCCTTGGTGAACGTGTTGAGATATTTGCCGGGGAACGTCATCTTCACCGGTTCCTTCACGTTGATTGTGACCGCGTTCTTGTCGTCGGCAGAGTCGCTCTGCGCAAGGTTGAGCGAGCCATTGCCGATATCGCCCTCAACCGAAAAGCACGCGGTGTTCTTCGTGATCTCAATGGTGATGGTATCGCCGATGATAGACAGGTCAGAGAAGATGCGGCGATATTCTTGCGAGGGCATGCTGATGATGGCCTCATAGTCACTGTCCTCGGGGATGGACAGATGCTCCGAGTCGATGTCCATGAGCTTGAGCTCGAAGTGCGCGATGCGATCGGCCGACTCGTTCTCGAAGATGAACTCGGCGCAGTCGGCGCCCTCGTCGTTGGCCACGATCTTGACCGAGTCCTTCGGCCCCGCACACTTGAGGATCTTGGAGAACGACGACAGGTTGATGCCCATGGACAGCGGCCGGTCGCATCGGTACACCTCGAACGCCTGCGAGCGCAGCGTCATGGTGGTGAGACACACATGCGGCGTGTCCATGGCCTGCAAGGAGAGGCCATCTGCAGAGCAGTCGAAGTTGGCCTGGTCAATGAGGTCCTTGATGGCGTCCAGCACCCTCTTGATGGTGGTGCTGTCGGTGAGCTTCGCCTCGAACATGATGAAAAAGCAGCGCTGCGGGCAACAAAGAGAACACAAGCACGGACGACAAGCACACACGCACACGCACCGCAAGCAGAGCACGAGACGACACACAACTGACGAAGAGCAACCACCACGGCGACGACACCGACGACGACGACGCCCACAAACACAGCTCCCGCCGCGGAAACGCTGCGAGCGCTCAAATATGGGCGGCAGCAGCAGCACTTCCCGCGCTTTCCACGCCGCACACAACAAGAGCGCGTGCAAGCGCGCGACCACGAATTGGCGCCAAAAAGGCGCGGCGCGGCGCGCAATTCACGGCGCGCCAAGTCAATTGGCATACAGTCGCGCGCGTGGTGACGTGTACGCGGCTGCGCGCCGCGCGGAGCGGCCACGCAAACGCGCTGCGCGGCGCGCCGCACTGGCGAGCAGCCTTCAATGCAGCGCATCGGCCGCTCCGCGCCCCCCGCGCCCGAGCTGCCGTTCACCGTTTGCCGTTGTCGCCGTCGAAATGGGCGCCCATTGCAGCTGTCTCGGCAACGCGCAGCACCCCATCACGCGCACGCCCAAGCCGCATCCGCAGCGCTCCAGTGCGTTCCATCGTCCCGCCGCGCGTCGTCGCGCCGCGCCGCCCGCGCAACACGCCGCCGCGGCCGCGGCCGCGCAGAACGCGGCCGATCATGTGGCCGCTTCTTCGCTGATTGCCGGCAGCTTTGAGATGTTGTCTGTGCCCACGCGCCGTACCAAACAGATTACGGCGCAGTTGGCGGACGCACAGTCCACTGCTGTCGCCGCCGCGGGCGCGTCGGAAGCGCAACGTGATGTGACGGATGATCGTGGCGATGATGTTTCGCCGCCTGACGCGTCTGGCGCGTCTGGCGCGCCCCCTTCTGCAGACGAGCCCAATTGCGCGCGGCGCCACGCTTCCGCAGAGCAGCAGCCCGCTGCGCGCGAGCCGCTCGTTCCATCTCAACCTGTCGCAGCGCGCGCTGAAGCGGCGCGCGATGCAGACGCCGCGCTCGCTCAGTCCGACGCACACACTGCGGAAGATGCTGACGCTACTGAACCACAGGTGCACTCTGAACAACTCGACGAGTCTGAGCCGCTACGCGCCGCGCCCTCGCTGCACACCGAGCCGTCGCTACACACCGAGCCGCGGCTGTACACCGAGCCGTCCGCAAACAGCGATCACATGACGCCGCCACCGGCCACGCCGGCGCCGTCCGCCAACAGCGACCAGCGTCAGTTGCGGGCGCACCCGTCGCGCGAGTCGCTGCGCGCAGAGGCGCTTGTTGTGCGCGCGGTGTCCGCGGCGCACGCGCAGCACGCGCACGCGGAGCAGGTGCAACCGGCGCTGATTCAGACCGTGTCGTCTGAGGCGGTGAGCGAGCTGCCGGATGAGGTGCAGTCGCAGTTGCGTGAACACAAGACGCAGCAACAGAGCCCCGCGGCCATTCAGGAGGCGGTGCAGACTGCGGTGGATGGTGCGACGGATGTGGACGATGACGATGAGCGCGGATGGGTGGATGCGAGTCGCCCCGCGTCGGTGATGATGCAGATCAGACACTACGAGAGCCTGGAACGTGAGGCACGCGTTGATGTGACGCAATTCGTTCGCTCCGCCTCTTCGGCCTCGTGAGGTCACTCGCTGCCGCGCGCGCGTGTTCTGTGGTCCATTCAATTTTTTTTTATGTATAACTTGTCTGTGTGTGTGGGCAACGGAGTGGTGCCAACGTAGCGGAAGAGAGAGAGAGAGCTTGTTCTTCCGCGTGGCGACGAAAAAAGCTTGCGCGTTGCGGCTTGTGCACAGCAGTTGATCACCATGAAGCCTCACAACACACCGGACTTCTCGCAGCTGCGCGTGGGCGTGCTCGAGTTGCAGGGCGACTTTGCCGAGCACACCGCCATGCTCCGTCGCTGCGGAGTGCGTTCGGTGAGCGCTGTGAAGCAGGTGAGTGAGCTCAATAACATAGACGCTTTAGTCATCCCAGGTGGTGAAAGCACCGTAATCAGTAAACTACTAATCGATTTCAAACTGATGCAACCCATTCGTAAGCTGGTACAAGATGGACTTCCCATCTTCGGAACGTGTGCGGGGCTCATTTTATTGGCGAGACAAATTCAACAGTTTGACGAACAACCACGTATTGGCGTGCTTGACGTGGTGGTGGATCGAAATGCGTATGGCTCACAGATTGATTCCTTTGAAAGCTTGGTGAGCTCGCAGGTGTACCCGTTCGAGGGAGGCGCCGCGTTGAGAGCGGTGCACATCCGCGCTCCTGCCGTCGTCGAAACGGGTGACGGTGTGCACGTTTTGGCCGCGTACAAGGAACGCGCTGTGCTGGTGAGACAGAACAATGTGCTTGGGTGTACGTTTCACCCGGAGCTTACGGACGATACTCGCGTGCATGAGTTGTTTTTGAACATGGTGTTGAACCGAAAGCGTTCATGATGGCTGCTGTTCGCTGGGGTGTGGCGCGGTAGCATTGGCTTGTACGTGGTCGATTAAAAAGTTCACAACGTGTTGATGAGAGCCGCTATAAGCCTCATCCAAGGCGGTCTTGCCGTACTGATTTTCCACAACCGGCAGCGCGCCGTACTCGAGCAAAACGCGCACCACGTCCAAGTGCCCCGTCACACAAGCGTAGTGCAGCGCAGTAGATCCCGAAGCGTTCTTCTGGTTGACGTTATTGTGAATCTGAAGCAACAGTTTGACCACGTCCAAATGGCCATTGGCGCAGCTCAGATGCAACGCGGTGTTGCCGGATGCGGGGTCGACGGCGGTGATGACGGCGGGCAATAGCTTGTGAAGAGCGTTTTGCTGCGGGTTGTATCGGTTCACGATTTGTTTCGCCTCGTGCAGATGGCCACCACGCGCGGCGGCGCGAAGCGCCGAGGCGCTGCTGGTGACGGTGAACGACGGAGCGTCGGACGGCTGCTGCATCTGGGAACACGACACGACGACGGTGACACCGCCGAGCGTATGGTGTGAGCTGCGCGCCTCTCACTGTGCCACTAAAAAAGCGCATGCGAAATTCTGTAGCGACGCGGGTGCCGCTTTTGAGAGCCAATTTTGGTGCTGCACGCAGCGCGCGCTGCGTGACGAGCGAACTACGAGCGATGCCGCGCGCACATTGATCTATTGAGTCATCGACCGGCGCAAGCGGAGCGATCTGTCAACAGAAGCGAGCGCTCAGCGACGTGCGCAGACAATCAAGCGTGAGCGACATGCGTCTACAGCTGTGGCGCACGGCGGCGACGACGCGCGCGTCGTTGAGCACTCTGTCTGCGTCAACGAGCGCGCCATCAGCGACGCCAGCGCCGCCCGCAACGGCCAAGCCCAGATGGGTGCAATCGATGCCCACGCGCGCCATTGCGCACGCGTTGATGCAACGGGAGAGTCGCATGGCGAGCCACGATGAGCTGTACCGCGAGGTGCAGCAGATGGGAATGGTGAAATCACATCGTCACTTCAAACACTGTTTGAAGATGATGAAGCTGCAGAAACGAGTGAACGTGCTGTGTTTGGGGCTGGTGCGCGTGGGCAGCGCGAAGAGAAAGTTCGCGGTGAAGCTGACGAACAGAGGGAACGCCGTGTATCAGTTCTACCGCAACTGTGAGGACTGGGCTGAGCAGAACGAGCGCAAAGCGGCGGGGGAGCAGGCGGCGGGCGCAGAGGGCGCGAGGGGTTTGAACGACGCGTTGTAGAAAGCTTTCAAGGTAAAACGACACCACCGCGGCCTCATGGCGGCTGGCCGACACCATCTTCAACGCCAAATCCGGCGCATCACAAAGTTCACCAACCGCAACACAGGCGACGCAAAGCAACTGAAGCGCCGCAAAAATTCCAATCGCCCCAATCGCCGCGCGCCACGTCGCAAAGCGTCTGACGCTGCCCATTCAGCGCCGCCCAAGTGTTTTGAATGTCGCTCTACCGCGGCCGCCAAGTTCGCATCACATGCACCAAATGTGCCATATCGCCGCCACCGTGATACTCTCGCGGTCAACCTCGCCCCCCCCTCCCCGCCCGCCACAAACCCCCGACCGTAGACGCCTCGCGTTTGTTTGTTCTCAGCTGCGCTTTCACGACATGGCCTTCGTCAGTTCCGCGTGCTCCTTTCTGTCCACTCGCACCCAATCCGCGTCGTCGTTTTGCGGCAATCGTGCGCTCACTCCCGTCGTGTCCGCTTCACGCGCCGCGAAACATGTCGCTCCGCGTCGCTTTAGCATGTCAGCGGCCACCAACGGCGTGCAGACGGTGGAGAAGAAGAGGATCATTGTGTTGGGCGGCGATGGCTTCTGCGGATGGCCGACAAGTTTATACCTCAGTGAACTCGGTCACGATGTCATTCTCGTCGACAATCTGTCGCGCAGAAAGATTGATCTTGAGCTGGAATGCGATTCTCTCACACCCATTCAAAGCATGAGTGAAAGGCTTCTGGCCTGGAGGAGCGTGTCAGGAAGGGACATTCGCTTTGTTTACATGGATGTTGCCAGGGAGTATGATCGACTTTTGGAGCTCCTTATACGAGAGAAACCAGATGCTGTTGTGCATTTCGCCGAGCAACGCGCGGCGCCCTATTCGATGAAGGGCAGTCGTCAGAAGAGGTATACGGTTGACAACAATGTCAGCGGTACTCATAACTTGCTTGCGTCCATTGTTGAATCCGGCCTTGATATTCATGTGGTTCATCTCGGTACCATGGGTGTATACGGTTATGGAACCTCAGGAGGAGAAATTCCAGAGGGTTACATCAATGTGGTACTGCCAGGAGGCAGACAATCTCGTATTTTGCATCCTTCGTATCCTGGCTCTGTGTATCATGCTACCAAGTGTCTCGACCAAATTCTCTTCCAGTTTTATCAGAAGAACGATTCGCTTCGCATCACTGATCTGCATCAGGGCATTGTATGGGGCACAAACACCGCCCAAACCCGACGCGATGAACGTCTTATCAATCGTTTTGATTACGATTCTGATTACGGCACCGTGTTGAATCGCTTTCTTATGCAGGCTGCGCTTGGAGTGCCGCTCACTGTGTACGGTACCGGCGGTCAGACCAGGGCGTTTATTCACATTCAAGATACCGCTCGATGCATCAGTTTGGCGATTGCCAATCCCCCAGATCCTGGAGCACAGGTGGAGATCTTCAATCAAGTTGCCGAGACGCATCGAGTGCGAGATCTTGCCAGCTTGATCTCGGATAAAACTGGCTGTGAGGTGAAGAATATTAGCAATCCGCGAAATGAATCGGCGGAAAATGAACTTGATGTGGCCAATCGTAAGTTCAAGAGTTTGGGATTAGAGCCCACTACGCTGGAAATGGGTCTGCTTGATGAGGTTGTGTCAATTGCTGAAAAGTACAAGGACCGGTGTGACAAGTCAAAGATCTTGCCAAATTCGTTCTGGAACAAGAATCGACGCCGTGAATGTGAGGAATTTGGATTGAGTGCTTCGGATCTAGGGGCGTACTCTGTAGCTGAGGAGGAGGCTATGTTGTATAGTTTGAGCAAAGGTGATGTGGCTACCATGGAAAAACTGCGAAAGGTTTTGCAGGGGGCATAGTTCGGACAACGTGCTGGCGTGCTGGATTGCTGCGTTAGATTGCGGTGTAACTGGTTGTGCAAGTTTGGGAGCAGTAATGATAAACATGTGGTCTGTTTTTGCCGTTTTGCCACTGCTCTTTGTGTTCGACTACTCGCGAGATGGCGAGCGAGATGCGATGATACGAACTCAAGCACGCGGGGAGCAGGAGGAAAGAAAGAAAGTCGAGTTGCAGAATATGAGTGTATGTGCAAATTATATGATATATTATGTTAACACGAGCAACTTTCTGCATACGACGAAGTGGTGTTGTCGGCCGAAGGTCTAATGTTGGTGGCTGCAGCACTGTCCGAAGCGCATAGTTGAGGGGTCTCTAAAATCTTACGCAACAGTTCTTCGAAAGTTTGTTGTACACCTGTGGCGGTTTTGGCGCTTGACTCGACGAAGAGAGTGCTTTGCTGACGAGCAAATTCTAGACCTTCTTCCCGAGACACTTGTCGTTGCTCGATATCCACTTTGTTTCCGACGACCATTTTGACTGCGGCTGGTCTGGTACTATACATTGCTACTTCCTTGAGCCATACCTCTTTGAGGGCCTCAAAAGTCTCTCGCTTTGATACATCGTATACTAAGATCACTCCGTGTGCTCCTCGCTGTGTGACGGTTGGTTTTAAAATCGGCGTCGTGTGGGGGATCATGTAGCTTTGTGTTAGCGCGGTTCGGTTGTTGTTGGGGTATTGTAAATGCGTTTGGTGGTTTGCTTACGTAGTAGGCGCTTGTGAGCGTTCGAAACCGTTCTTGACCCGCACTGTAGATCGGCCATATGCACACACACAGAACGAAAACGGAGGTCAGAAGCATTGAAGCAGCGCTTGACGGTGATGAGTTTTGAGACGGAGGAGATAAGCATACGTATCCCAAATGGTCATTTTCACACGACGATTATCAACCTTAAACGCTTTGACCTTGAAATCAACGCCAATCGTTGGCTGCATGGGTTCAAACACATCGTCCGTAAATCGCAATAAAATGCTCGACTTTCCAACGCCGCTGTCGCCCACGAGCAGAATCTTAAAAGTCTCATCGAACTCCATGCTGCTATTCACAGCACGTATTTGGATCCAAAGCACACCGGATTGGAATTCACAAGCTGTGGGAGATGTGAATTTGATTCGCCTCACTGGCAGGTGCGCGGGCGATGCGTGACGAGGACGCCGGACTGATTTACGAAGGTCGGAGCTGCGTCGAGGGCTGCGACGATGGCGAAGACCAGCGATACGCGGTGCGTGCCGGCTTCAACGACGATGGTCGGTTTGGTGGGCAATCGTTTGCAGGCTGCGAACGACAGCTGCTGTCATGGCTGTTAAAACGGCGCCCAACCAAACGCAGCCACTTACCGTCTCGTAATGGGCCCGCATCGGGGCGCCCAAATGGACGCGCGCCAATCATACGTCCGTCCAATTTTTTGCTGCCGATCGTAATCATTTTCCGCACAAACCCTTGTTGTTGAGCCCTCCGTAACATCAGCGCCACGAGCGAGGTTGACGCGCGAGAGATGCCGGCTGCGTCGCAGCTGGATGAAGATGCTTCTTCGTCGTCCGACGACGGCTTCGAGGTGAAGGCAGTCACCACCGCGGAAGGCGTACGTCACGCCAAATTTACGCCCCCCACTCCGCGCCCTGCGTCTTCTCTGCGCGCGCTCACGGCGTACGACGCCGCATCGTCCTCATCAACCGACTCGTCTCATGACGACGAGCGAGTCATTCCTGTCTCTAAGCCGCGCATCAAGAAACGCGTGCGGTTCGCACAGCCAGAGAGCCCTAAGAAACGGGCGCGTAAGGAGTCGTCAGAGGACTGGCGACGAGTTGATGGGGAGAGCGCTGATGAGGAGGCGGTGTTGATGTCGGAACTTGCTCAATTTGAGGCCAGTGTTGAAGATATTAATCGCGATCACGATGCTGTTACGGATGATTTGCTTGATGCGAATGACTTTCATGAACAACTTGCACAGCAGCGTTTTGAGCGACGTGTCGCTTTGTTGCGCCGCCGCTTGCATGATAAGAACGTTGTTCATGGTGTGCGCGACGGTGTTCTCGTGAACATGGATGTTGATGAACTGCGGAAACAGGACTCGAGCGATGATGATATTGACATAAGGGGCGTTTTGAGACCGCCTTGATGATGACGTAGGAAAGCGAAATAAGCAAACTCGTTTATTGGCATACAAGCAGTATCTACATTGGGATTTTGCCCTTCCAATACGACCATTCCACGCGTTTTGCGGCAAACACAAGCTGTTCATATACATCTCTCGAAAACAGACGATATCCATTGCCGTTGAGCGTGAAGAACCCGTTGTGTTGCGTGCTGGTGTGGGCTCCCATAGTGGTGGTTTTGGAGCTATCGACATCACAAGTGACGGAGATTTGAGACGGTTTCACCTCTTCTGCCACCTGCTTTATCAGCCGTTTCAGGTTTTGATTCGCTCTTGATACTGCTGCGTACCGCTCATCCTTGTGATAATAAAAGTTTGGTAACGTGGAGACCACAACGTGTTTCCCTAGTAAGGCTATCGCTCTTGCGATATCCGCAATGTCAGACGGTAGTTGTTCATCATTGATATCATCGTGCATGCCAAATAACAACACCACAACATGTGCATCGATAAACATTCTCTTCTTAATCACCCGATGAAACAAAGTGCTTCCCTCTTGACTAGCAGGTTTCCAATCACGGGCCCTCGAAAAGATTCTGCCACATGTCAAAACGCTCCACACCATGCGCAAGCCAGACTGGTCTCTTTCCTTTCTTATAAGTGCGTTCAACCTCGAACATAAACCAGTATGCCCGAAAGAATCTCCAATACCCTCTGCTGTCCCATCTCCAAGCAGCAAAATGGTGCGGTGAAACTCCTTCTTGACGGGCGTCGTGCGGTACTCGATAGTCTGTGAGATGAAGAGAAGCACGCGGTGGAGAGCTATGCGCACATAGAGGTAGAGCGTGAAGAATAGCCTTGTCAAGTGGTCTACGAAACCCATGACGGCGGACGGTTGGGACCGAGGTTGCGGCGGTGGAGGCGGATGTAGAGATGATGCATGCACATGCATTTAAATCCGTAGGTGATCATCGCGGCTTGCAATTGATGGCTGTTAGCGCAGCCATCTACGCGTACGAGCTTAATCTGCGGCTGTTTGAATGCAGCCAATCAAATAATTTTGAGAAAAACAGGGTTTGAGGTGTAGCCTTTTACACGTTTTACTCTTGTAACGTTGTGTTCGCTTCCGGATCAAAACTCGACCTGTTGCATCTCCATCACACCTGCCGTTAGATATACATATACCCTTCGCAGCTCCTGGCGCTTCAACTTGCAATACCTTCTTCCCCAACGTCTCTCTATCTCTCTCTTCCCCGTCCATCGCGCCCTCATCCCGTTTTCACCCGCATCTATCGAACATGCGTTGGGTGCACGGTTATCTTCTTCTCTGCACAATCGCTGCCATCATTCTAGCGCGAGATTTTGTACCACTTGTTTCTACTCTAAATCTTTCGCTTCCGCCGTCCGAAATCTACATCGCGTTGCTCTCATACATCGTATCGATTGCCATCCTAGGTGCATTTCTCCCCGGGAAGATTCAGGTGGGCACGCCACTTGCGGACGGCTCGCGTCTTGAATACAAATGCAATGGCTTGCTTGTTACCGGTGCCGTCGTCACCATGCTAGCACTCTCTGTTTGGAATGGATATATTCGCGCTAGTTGGGTAGCTGATAATCATTCTCACTTTTTTGTGGCGGCCAATATCTATTCGTTTGTACTAAGCGCGTATCTGTTTGTGAAGGGGAGACTTTCGAGACCTCCGAATTGGTTGAAGCCTCGTTCCATTCTATCTGATTTCGTTATGGGATCTGAGTTGAATCCATTCTTATTCGGGGTTAATCTCAAATTCTTTTCGTATAGACCGTCTATGTGTGGTTGGTTAATCGTCAATCTCTCGTTTGTTGCTAAGCAATATGAGACGTTGGGGTTCATAAGCGGGAGAATGATGTTGTATCAAATCACCACTGCTTGGTATATATGGGATTACTTCGTGCATGAGTCCAAGATGGTTTTCACATGGGATATTATTGCAGAGCATTTTGGACTAATGCTTGTATGGGGAGACTATGTCTTTATAGTTTTCGCCTTCAGGTACGTTGACACCCTTCACAACAGCAGCTTCGTCGAAGAAATGTTTCTAACAAACAGAAAACCCAGTGTACAAAACTTCTTTTTGTTAAACGATGTGAGACCTTTATCATACGTGAATGTGGTGCTTACCCTTCTCACATTCAGCGCAGGATTTGCCATTTTTCGCGGAGCAAACTCTCAGAAGCATCAGTTCAAGACAAATCGCAATGCTTTAATCTGGGGTAAGCATCCTATAACCGTCGGTGGCAAGCTGCTGGCATCTGGTTTTTGGGGCATAGCGCGACATATGAATTATACGGGAGACTTACTTCTTGCCATGTCGTTCTGTCTTCCTTGTGGATGTTGTTGTTCCTTGCCATATTTTTATTTTATCTATTTGTTGCTTCTCACTGTTCATCGAGAAAAACGCGATGATGAAAGATGTTCTCACAAGTACAAGTCATTATGGGATGACTACTGTAGATTAGTTCCGTACAGAATGGTTCCATTCGTGTATTAACGAACACATAAGTTGCCAATTGTTGTATAAAGTGCAGAGGCATTCAAAAACCGCATTATCTATAATAACGAAGGAAAAAGGGACTCGAAAGCATTCAATCATCAAACGCAAACCGCTTGTTTAAGTAGGTGGAGACTTGTCATCGCGCTTAGGGTCTTCATCAGTTGCCTCCCACATCCTCTTCAGCATATCAACTGAGTCGGCACTAGGCGCGTCTCCTTCATCCTTATCCATGACAGCAGTAGTACTATCACTCTCACTGGCGTCGCCTTCGCCCTCACCATCCTTCTCCGCTCGACGACCATCCTCTCCCAGCCTCTCCCTCAAACTAGCCAACAAATCCTCATCATCCATAGCATCCTCATCCTCCTCAACATCCATAAACTCCTGTCTGAGCTTCTCTAACCTTTCAACCTCTTCCCTTATTCGAATTTCTTCTAACTCATCATCGCGTCGATTCTGTTTCCACGCCCAAACGCCCAGCGCTGCGAAAGTGCCAGCGGTGAGCACCAGCGACAAGGCACGTTCCTTGGAATCCAGCTCCTGTCGCCCATCATACCGCAGTTCTTTTGCTTCAACCTCTCTCACAACTTCCGGAAACCGCCCGCCCCGAAACGGCAGTCGCGGGCCAAACGCCGCTGCCGACAACAGCGCCGCCGCCACCGCCGCCAGTCGTTTGTGCGTGCGGCGCCGCGGTCCCGTAGCGCTGCAAGTGAAGCGCGCAGTACTCGCGCAGCGTCTCGGCGTCGCCCACAAAGGCGCTGTTACGAAAGCCACAGAGGCGTCCATGGCGAGGGCGCCGTGATCTCACTTCGCGCTCTCCGCACAGCTGCGTGCCGACTCTATGATGACGGAGACAACTCGCAGATACGGTGTGTCTGGAGGCGCTTTGCACCACTCTAGCGTTGTTGCCTGCCACGCTCGATCTCGGAATTCTCGCTGACAGCTGCTTACACCTGTTTACCCCTCGCAGGGCTGCACCTTACCCTGGATTCCCACCAGCCGCCATCGGCATCTTGAAACTCGCTTCTTCGCGAAGTCCACCGCCACGGATCGCTCCCCCCCCCTCCCCATCGCCGCTGTTCTCGACAGAATCATGCACAACGCATTGCCAACCTTTCTATCACCTCTTCCGCTGGAACCCGGCCCCCACCCCGCACGCCGATGCCGTCCGCTGAGTCATCGTCACCCGCCGCTCGCCTGCGCGACAACCGCCGAGGATGCCGTGCACATGCGCCGCGCAGTGCACCTCGCGAGGCAAGCAGAGGGGCAGACGCGCCCAAACCCCCCAGTAGGCTGCGTGATCACGTCTGCCTCCGGGAAGGTACTTGGCGAGGGTTATCACCAAAGAGCAGGCTTTGCACACGCAGAGGTTAACGCTTTACACGACGCTTCGCAAAAGGGACACGACGTCTCGGGCAGTACCGCGTACGTATCACTAGAGCCTTGCAATCACTACGGCAAAACGCCTCCATGCTCCGCCGCGCTAGTCAACGCCGGAGTCAGCCGCGTCGTAGTGGGAATGATAGATCCTGACCCGCGTACCGCTGGCAATGGCGTCAAGACCCTGCAAAAGGCTGGTATACAAGTTTCAATAGGCATTGAGGCTCAGATGTGTGAACGCCTCAATGAGGGTTTTGTCCACAGAGTGCTAAAACGACGCCCATTCGGTATTCTCAAATACGCTATGACTCTTGATGGAAAGATAGCTGCGTCTGATGGCAGCTCCAAGTGGGTCACCGGCGAGGCCGCTAGACAACGAGTTCAACAAATTAGACGCTCCGTTGACGCCATCATTGTCGGTGGCCAAACCTTACGCAAAGACGATCCCAGACTCACCGTTCGTGATGGACGCCGCTTTGACGCCTATGGCCTTGAGCAGCTCTCTCCCATCCGCGTAGTCATGACCAGAGACTTACAACTCCCGACCAACGCCAGGTTGTGGAATGACCTTGAGCGCACTCCAACTGTAGTCCTTGCTGACGCATCACACGGAAAGCCCGCTTTCGCCAATGAGCTAGTAGCACGGGGTGTGCAACTTGAGCAAGTACCCGGTCTCACACCAGATGATGCTATGGCCTACCTATATGACCAGTCCTGTCTCAACGTGCTGTGGGAGTGTGGCGGAAACCTCGCCAGTCAAGCCGTTCGTGACGGTGCGGTGCAGAAAGTGTATGCATTCATAGCGCCAAAAATAGTCGGCGGAACTAGTTCTCCCACACCATTAGCTAATCCGCCAATTGCGCAAGTAATGAACCAAGCTAGATCCCTTGAGGATACTGCATTCGATGTGTATGAAAACGGGGATGTGCTGATGGCTGGATACTTAAAGAAATAGGCCTGTACCATATGAAGGACCACATTCGGCTTCATAATACCCATCGACCTGACATACTGCGCCCTGTTCTCTGTTCGCCGAACGGAAGAGAGCTACCTTTTCGATGAATCTCGGACGCGCAAGTACGTGTGACTACGTGACCGGACAGTTACAATCCCGAATATGGTTACCTTGTGGAATGTATAAACAGTAAGAGATGAATGAAGCAAGCGAAGTAAGTCGTGCTGTGTGGATGTCTTGTTCTGCACACATTGAAGTTAGCCTGGCTCTCCGAAACAGCAACAGCAGTGACCTATAAAGCAGCGCACAGTGCGCGTCAAAAGAAAATCTCGTGGCACTCCTTGGCATTCTGTTCCATAGGGCAATACGGACACTTGAATCTCGGACTCCCTCGTGGAAGTCGAGTGATGGTCTGTTTGCACAAAACATGGCCGCATGGCAGCATCATGGGAACATTATTCCCTTCGTAAGCCTCCTCTTTGGAAACGGGACATGTGAAGATGGAATGAAACTGGCAGTCTCTGCCAATGTCCACTTCAACCGGCAATGCATCATCCATGCCCAATTCCTGAAGATTAGGGGCTACCCTGGAAGCTTTTAGCAGCATTGGAATTGCCTTTGAACCACAGTGGATGACTGTCACCAAAAGTGAATCGCGAGGCAAACCCTGAGCTCGGCAATACTCGCGCGAAAGAGCGCGTTCGATGTCCTCCTTGTGGGACGGTGAGACCAAAGCCTTGTATGGTGACTTTGAGAGTGACGGTGCGTAAAGTAAGCAAGTCATGAGTTTCTGTACGCTAATAATATGATCTTGGAAATTACAGAAATGTCGCTGAGCGTATTGCAGTGCCTCTGCCCTTCGATCTTGTTGAAGGAGATGTAGGTATGCAAGTCGGTGTAGACGGAACTCAAGGTTTGAGTTGGATTCTCGCAAGAGATGGTGGTTGGTCTGTGCCCATTCGATGGCCGGAGCGAGGTGATTATTACGAAACGCTTTGAGAATGTGGTACAGTTGTTCAAAAGGTTGGATATGACGATCGTCCAGAAGCACAGAGGCTTCTAGGAGAAAGTTGCGGCCAACGTCAAAGAGCCCCTCGCGAAAAAGATGCGCTGCTATGGCCTCATTAATCTTACAGGTGTTGAGACGAACTGACGGGGCGCACAAGTCACCGAGGTTGGAGGCGGTGGCAGAGTCGATGGTTTTCCCGAACTTGTTGATAGCAGCACCAACGGACTTGTGGTCCGTGATCAGCGAGCTCTGCAGCGACTTGGACGCACAGTAAAGCATCTGCAGACGGTGCAAGGTGAAGGACAGAGAGTCGGAATGCATAGTTTGAGAGCCGTCGTCCGCATCAACGTGCATGGGGTTGTGCTGCTGGGGATGAAGCTCTGGCTCCTCCTTGACAGGCTCGATCTTGGCTGTTTGGTGCGTGCCTTGCTCGTCATCAAGCGCCACACGTAGCGCTTTGAGGGAGGACAGCATTGAATCGATGGCGCTCTCCGCGGCGCGAGTGGCCTTGTGGTGACGACGCAGCATGGCGGTGTACTCGTTTAGAATAGGGTCCATTTTGAAAGTGGAGGCGGTTGGCGACAATGAGGTGGCGAGACGACAGAGAAGAAGATGTGGTGCTGCGCATGGAGGCGGCACACGACAGGGGCGACGGGAAGCAGGGCGCGTGGAATGATGCGACCGCTCGCTGCGCGCGTGCGCGAGCGGCGTGTTTCGGCAAGGTTGCGTTGGTGGCGCATGCGGCTGTGTGCTGCCAGACAAACAGTCGGCACTGCCGACTCGGCTCGATTGTCGAACCGCCGCTCCGATGCGCGTGCGCGCGTGGACAGTTGTGGGCGTGGAAATCTGTAGGTGTGGCATGCGGGGCCACCGCCTCGCACCACAGCCGCATTGGTTGAGGCTCAACCGCTGAGCTGATGGCAACTCCCCTGTCCCGCTGAGCACTTCGGACAAGCGAGGCGTCGACGCCTTCGTTCCGCGGTCTACCGTTGCGCTTCGCTATGCCAAGTGACGCTTGGAGTCACACGCGGCGCTTGCTGCCACAGCGCCAGCGCCGTCCTCCGTGTTCACCATGTTTCTGTTCGTCGTTCTCCGCGCTTCCGGCGCACTTAGTCGTGCGACAGCCGCTCTCGCATCGGCCTCCGCGCCTGCGCGCGCCCACCAAGCGCGGCCGCTCACAGCGCCTGTTTATGTCCATCGACGGCGGAACATTGCCGTCGTTCCCGGGTGACGAGCAAAAGGTCAATTACTTCAACGCCGCCGAACAGCCGCAACAGACGTCTGAAGACCCGGCGTTGGTGGAATTACCGCTCTTTCCGTTGCAACTCGTGCTCACCCCCTCCATGAATCTGCCGTTGCATATCTTCGAATTGCGATATAGATTGTTGTTTAACCGATTGAGGGATGGTGACCCCAGATTTGGAATCGTTTTGTATGATTCTAGTACCAGTTCACTGGCACAAGTTGGATGCAGTGCCGAGCTTACTCGGTTTGAACCGCTTCCAGACGGGCGAATCATGACCGATAATATTGGCCGTCAGCGCTTCAGAATTGTGAAGATTGTGGATGACAAGCCGTACACACGAGCTCTCGTTCGTTTCTTCGACGATAAGCCGCCTGACACGGACTTGTCGCCGCTGGTCAGCGACGTTTCGGGCGCGCTGCAGGACGTATTGCGTCTGAGCAATAAGCTGTATGACAAGGTTCTTGATCTCAGTCCGGATATCAAACGACTTGCGCCGGATGGTCGCATTCAAGCAACGGATGAACGAGGCTGGCCCTCACCGTCTTTATTGCAGGAGTTTTCGTTTTCTGTTTGTCAAGTGATTGATATTCCACTTCGCGACCAACAGCTTCTACTACAAACCGATGATACTGCTCATCGACTACAAAGAGAACGCCAAATGTTGGACACCGCAAGAAAGTATCTTGCGGCACAGGCAACCATAAAGGATGCCGGCTTGGGCAATCTGTAAGTTTATCGTTGGCACAAGCCTAAGCTTGGTAGTAAACCAGTTGACATTGTTGCCACCATACGTCTCCTTCACTACCTGGGATCTTCTCCTGGTATTTGTGCATCAGGTCTTCCCAGTCCTTGACACCGTCCATCTCAGAGTACTTCTGCATTGCCACATCGAATGGCTCAGAACCGACGTATTCCGCGTAGTAGAATAGTCGATTGTCCCAGTTCCAGAGACTCAAGTTTCGGATACCGACACTTCGTAATGCTTCTCGTACTTCTGGACGGCTGTGCGCGTGCTGCTCGATGTACTCCTGGACGAGATCAGGCTTGATGTTGAGCGTCATTGCGATTCTCTTTGGTTCCTGGGGCTTAGTGGTGTCTTGAGCGCTCATTTTCTGTTCTGCCTGTATCCCTTCACGGCTTTCGCGACAAGATGATCTTGTGTATGTATGGATAGAGCACGACGTGAGTACGAGTGCCGATTTGCAGCGCAAATGACCTCAGCGGGGAAGTCTCATCGAAGTTCCATACTCACGTCGAGCATCATTTGGGAGATTTCATATGGCAAGTAATTTTTATGAATGCATTCACTGTAAACGCATTCCAAGCTAGTCGGCAAACACGGATTAATATTCATCTGCTCCGTCTGGGACAGCTTCCGTGATTGAAGTTCAATCTCGTTTTGAAGTTACCCAAAGCTTCTGTTGAAAGAAGTCGATTTCAAGTTTCTCAATAGACCACTAGCGTAGTCTCAGAGAGCTAGACTTCCTCATGAACTTTCATTTGTGTCAAGAACTGACGACAAAAATGAAGGCCCATGACTGGGTTTTTTCCTTTTACTCGTATATTTTGCAGTTCTACCTATGATCCTCTTTCCAGTTATGGAAACGGATGGTGCGTTGTATCGAAAAACAAGTACGGTATTCGAGGTGAGACTCTCATCGTGAGGGGGGGACGTGAGTCTGTAGTCGAAATTTCCCCTCAACGGAGAATGCGCGATCTAGAGATAAGTTATGGACATGACTGTCGCCGATTACAAAAGACCAGGAAGATTTTGCAAACGTTACATGGAGACAGTGCACAACATTTCCAGTGCTCTCTCTCTCTCTCATTTATACACTAGCTTAATTAGAACTATGTGCAGTGCGTTGCTGAAAGAAACGCTTTCTCACTAAGAAGGCTAACTTCCAGTGTTCAGAGAGTTTAGGACGAGGGTATTTGATACCGCAGCACAGATGGGAATCTCCGCAAAGCGGTCTTTGAACTTTTCTTAGTTTGTGGAACTTCCTTCTACTGGTAAGAGAATGAACAGTGTGAACTTTTTGAAAAAGAAAGCATTGGCCGCACGGAAATAGTGCAGCGACCAAGTGTTCCTGCCTTCCACACGGGGGTCAGATCACATGGCCTTGGAGTCAGTGAACCTCACGAAGCCAAACAGCAACTGCTGTGAATGTATTCACGAATACTTGAGATATGCGCTTCTTCGGATTTGTTTTATTTTCTTCATCACGGAACCACACATGCAGCAAAAATAGGTTGGATGTTGGCTTAAATCAGCCTACGGTCTCTTTTTCTTCTGTACTAGGCATGTAGCTCAATGAATGCTTCTCAGATGTCACAGGTCGCATGGTATGGTCACTCAGATTGACTCACTCCATCTTTTAAGCTTGCTCTCTTCCACGTGGCTTTGAAAGTGATGGCACTCGCATTAAGTTCAGTAAGAAGAATTTTGTTAATGAATGGTTTCAGACTCATCAAAACCGTTTTAACAAGATCAGATGATCATGGACGCCCTAGAACGTAATTGTTAGAACAATAACCAATATCGCCAATCGAGGATTTATAAAGCTTGATTACCGAAGAGTTCAGGCGCTTGCTCGCCAGCTCTATAACTTGAGTTTGCGATGTGAGCTGGTGTGCGTCTCTTGGATTCCAAGCCACTGCGGCATTTTAGAAAACGAGACCGTGGATACGCTCGCAAAGTCTGGTCTGCAGCTGCCGCTTGCTGACCAGGTTATGGTGGGCATAGACATGCTCGATGTTAAAGCGCAACTGTCAGCAAGGGTGAAAGGAAAACGCCTACTCGCTTCGCTTCCTGACTTCATAGCTGGCGGCCGCGCCGCTAGAAAGGCTGAGGTGCTATTGGCCCAGCTTTTCACGGGACACGTTCCAACTCTCCACCCAGTAGCGTCTTATATGAACAAGAAGCCCCTGAGGTGCGAGTGTGGTACAAATGTCAAGAAGGATGCGGAGCATATTGTGCTTAGGTGCCCTCTGACGAACGTCTCCCGTCGGGAAGAGCTTCCGCCTGCTGCAGAGCGACAAAATTTAAGCCTCCAAGATTTGATTCGACAGTATCCGCATAAGTTGTTAGCATTCCTAAAGAGAGAAACCTTTCTGTAAGGAAAGATTTACTTCAGCCTAGTAATTGAAGGCTCTTGTCCAAAATAAAGAAGAAGAAGAAGCCCGAAAAAAGTAGTCGCAACAACTGTGCAGTGCACAGTTGTTGCGACTACTACCAATATGAGCTATAATGGAACTAAGGGAGCGAACCATAACCAACGAAATAACAGTTCATACTAAACGAGTCGAAAGTTATCTTATGTATCAAGTAGCAGACTACGTTTAGGCGCACCGTCATCTAGCTAGTGCTGGCTGAATTCCGGTGATGATCACTTTTCGTCTGTTCATCCGTGTGCTTGACGTTTGAAAATTAAAAACATCCTGTCGTGAAACAAAGTGCAACAAGTAAACTCTGGGGAATGTCTTCTAACGTTGTAACAACGTCAAAAGACATTCCCCAAAACATAGAGAGAGAAAAACTATCTTTCATAGCTCACGAAAATGGCTATGAAAAAAAGATACATTTATCTAGTAAAGAGAGCATTTCATTTTCTTTAAACGCATCTATGGGATGCTAGACAAGAGTCTAGAAAGCGTGTGTTCCACTTTGGACCTGACGACACCATGAGCGGATTTCAAAAGACACTTAAGCTAAATATATAATCCTATTTTTATGCTGATCAGAATTTCAAGAATGAAGACAACCAGTCCACGGTTTCTCCGAGAGACACTTCTAAAACACAAGTACTCATGATTTCTCATCTTGAAGACCGGCGCATTTTGTCTTCTTTTTTTCCATCCTTAAAAGTGTCGGCTTCTTTTAAAAAGCCAAATGCGAACCGTTTTGCTTTTTATTCAGAAGCCAAACACACGACAAAAAAGCCAAGTGCAAGTGCGCTTGTATAAGTAACTCGTCAGAACATAGGTTAATTAAGCTGTAAGAGATCTTGGGATGAGAGCGTTATTTCACCGTTCGAAATACTTCACGATTACGTTGGTCAATGATGAGAACAAGTATTTCATTGTATTCCATACGTTTACTTCCTTGACGAAGAGAAAACAATCTTCTTTACCCGTGGGGTAGATAATTACATATAAATTTTCTTCTCTATGTCAAACGCGTACACTAATTCCTGTAAACGCGGTTGTTTGGCTATAATTACAACTACTCATAAGGCTTGCTTTTGTAGCGTCGCCACGAAGTCCATATCTGTAGCAGTGCTCAACGTACTGGGCTATTACATGGTACGAAGAATGAAACGGTTTTGTAGACCTTTTGCTTTAGAAACTAGAGCATCAATATGAGATAGTATTTAACTAATTCGATATATATATACAGTATTGGATTATTTAAAAGAGTGTAAGACTTTGAAAAATAATTCTTTTCTCGTTGTACGTTTCCTGCAAGGTTTAATAAACTTTGCAGGAGTTAAAAAATAAAAAAACCCTTATCAAAATTTTGATTTCTGGCCTTTCATGATTTCTCAAGGGTCTACTACCAGGGTAAAGGGCTTTGTCGCAATTTTATAAACAAGCGCATTGGTATTTTTGCGTTCATTTTCCGTACTCATTTCTAGCAAAACTCCATAATAATATCAGGATATCAACAACGCCATTATGGTGTAGCGTTCTACACAAATATGTTGGGAAATGGCAAGAATACTACCTATAAACGAGAGCGAGAGAGAGTGAGAGATCGCCTTCATCTTCACAAATTCTTCTTCATTCGACTTCTTCTAGGGATCGTCGGCAGAGGGGCTTTTGAAAAGGGAGACAGACAGACAGAGGCCGTTAAAGTTTTTGGGTTTTCTCAGAAGAGAGAATATCTCTAGATCTTTCTCCTGGTGCCTCGGAATAAGGGGCGACAGACCATAACGAGGAAGGAGAAGAAAGCCGTAGTGTTTAAAACACTGCGGAAGATAATCATTTGACTCAGAACAATAGTTATTCGACTGGCATTTCCAAAAAGGGCCATTTGGACTACCGCTTTGTTGTTCGTACGGGGGTTTACGCGCTCGTGCTTGCACTGAAGGATACCAGCTCCTGGTCCGAAGAAGGCCGAGATTCCGGATCTTTGAGTTTCGTACGAACGCCTTGATACGGAGAGAATTCTAGGCAAACCAAAAATTCTTTGCATTCGAAATGGTGTGGAGTTCCATAGCGCGGTTGCCGAGCTGGAATTCTGCGAACCTACGGAATCTCCTCGAGTTCCAGCATACCAATCCCCGCTCTCTCCGCTTCCTTGCATCATCTTCAAAATCAACCGTCGATCCGAAAGAAATCAAGAAGTTCTCAGCTCAAGCAGGCAAATGGTGGGATCCCAAAGGGTCAGCTGCCCCACTGCACAGACTTAATCCGACGCGAGTTGCATACATCAGATCCGTCATAGAACGGACTGTAACTCCAAATAGAACTAAACCAAATGCTTCGAAAGGCTTGTCACTAAAGCCGCTGTCTGGGATTGATGTTATTGATGTTGGCTGCGGAGGTGCGTAATCTGGCAAGGCTCTATATATGCCCTGCGTTGACAAACTCTAACACTGTTTTTATGTTTCGTAGGCGGTCTCGTTGCCGAACCGATAGCTCGACTTGGAGCAAAGGTGCTCGGCATAGATAAGTCTCGAGAAGGAATCGTAGTTGCAAGACAACATGCCGCGAAGGATCCGGACATATCTTCGACAGATGTACTTCGTTATCGAGAAGCCGCCGTGGAAGATGTTTTGAACGCAGGGGAAAGTTTTGACGTGGTACTAGCTTTGGAAATTGTTGAGCATGTGGCGGAGCCTTCTAAATTTCTGAAGCATTGCGCATCCCTGGTTCGGGAGGGCGGGGTTCTCATTCTGTCTACCCTGAATCGCACAGTTACTTCGTATGCATTAGGCATCATTGCAGTGGAGCGTGTACTTGGATGGTTGCCCGCCGGGACTCATGACTGGACCAGGTTTCCCACACCAGAGGAAGTTGCGGATGTTATAAACAATGAAACGGAGCTTGTACCAGAGGAGGTAGTTGGGGTTGCGTACAACCCATTCAGTGGGACCTTTTCTATTGTTGACGACTTAAGTGTGAACTACATATTTGCTGCAACTCGGCCTACCATACCTTCCACGGACTCATCCACAGACCCATCCACGGACTTCTCGAAAACATCCCATCTGGAAACTCCGTAGGTTGAATAGATCACGCCGAGCAATTTGTAGAACGACTTAATGCGCCGCTTGACCGAGCTTTCATTGGAAGTTACGATTACGCAAGGACGAAAGAAGCACTTTTGCTTTGAAAGCCAAGTTTGGGGCTTATATTTCCGTATCGGCGTTCGATGTTGGAATGCCATAATGGAACAGACACACGGAATCATGATGGGATACATAGCGTTTGAAATTGTAGTGAATACGGAGCAACGTGAACTTGAGGTCGATGTTCTCTTGAGCCGTTACTCTCTATAGTTTCATATATTCATACGACTGTTGTACTTGTCCACAAGGCTCTTCAGATGACCCTCCCATCGGTCTACTTTTATAGGCATGTCAAGCTCGTAGAAGGGATTCTTCATAACGTAATCAGCATAAATAACATAAACTTCTCTCTATTATTGATAGGAAGCACAAACGTTTGTCAGAAACAAGATTTTCGCCTAGACTATCTGTCACCCAAAATACTTCACATCCGATCACTTACCAAGAATGCTGCTAAATTCTCTGTTCTAAGATCCGCTGTGACGAAGAACTGCACTCCCGTCTCTGGTCGATATGCTTGCAAAACGTAAGATGCAGTTTCTAGAGTGACGATACCGAATCCATGATCAGAAGGTTCTGGAGAGAGCTGTTGAACTAAAAGTTGCATACTGCGCAATATGAACCCAATACATTTTTGCATGTGAGCTTCTGTGTTGAGCATAACCGCAACGACCCTTAGAAAAGTCTTGTAGAGTACTTACCCATGAAAGGTTGATGCAAGATGTAAGCAGTCATTTGGAGATAGCTGAGGTGCATCTTCACTTAGTCTACGGTCGAATATTAGACTACCTGCTTTGTTGATAACAAAAAGAGATTGCAACCCCATGCGTAGTCAAGAGTGAGCGAGGCTGTCATGAACGGATGCTCGTCAGCAGAGCTAGATCAAAAGAAGGAGAAGGAGTTTCGAGGTTGTTCAACGTGAGCAGTGCGAGGCTTTTCAATCGATTATACTTCGTGCTGCTACCACTGGCAATGCGATTCTAGCAACGTCTATCTGCAAGGGTAGATATGGATACTCGGTAGATGTGGCAAGTTCGAGGGCACCAGAGAGGATCCCGAACAAATGCCCGGTTTTCAATTACAAGAACACAAAACAATTGATGCTCTATTAAAAAAATTATGTGTGGCTACATGGCGAGCAACTTATCGTCGGCGACGCTTTTTTTCGAGTCCATGCCGCAGCCTCAAAAAGCTTGGACAACAACTCAAGCGCAGCTCTGTCTCTACCCGACTCACCGATCACTGCTCACCAGTAACGCGACATTCGCCTTGTTTGTTCGGAACACAAGAATTATTGGTTGCTCTTTGGGCTTGTGAAGCAGGACTCGATCGTCCTCAGTTTCTCTAAAAACCCCGCCCATCACCTGCACCGACGAAGGCCAAAGCAAACAAATGAATTTCGATGTTCCATCAGAACCTGAAGGTCGAATGGTCGACCATCAGCGAGAGCCATGTCCTCACAGAATAATAGATGGTAAGCATATTTCGCTCGCATTAGTACTTCAACACTACCGAGCATACTCAATGGTCTCTACAGCGTGGCGGTAAAGATACTGAAGTAATGCCGCTTAGCTTTACAGATTAACTGTTCTAACATGACGGTCTCGCGTTTTTGTTATGCTGATGCTGGTGGACCTAGATTTCGGAGGTGCTTTCGCAATGGGTGCAATCGGCGGTACGATTTGGCACTTCATAAAAGGCGCTCGAAACTCTCCCAACGGAGCTCGTCTCATCGGTGCCATAGACGCTGTGAAGGTTCGTGCGCCCGCTTTAGGTGGAAGTTTTGCGGTGTGGGGTGGCCTTTTCTCTTCATTTGACTGTACACTTCAAGCAATTAGAAAGAAAGAAGATCCTTGGAACACCATATCGTCAGGTGCGCTTACTGGAGGCTTACTGTCGAGCCGCTCAGGCTTGCGTGCCGCGGGGAAGAATGCCATTGTCGGAGGTGTGCTCTTGGCCTTGATTGAAGGTGCAAGCATCGTCATCACAAGATATGCCAGCCAGCAAGCACTCTCACCAGAGGAGATTCAGAAGCTTAGAGAAGAAATGGAGCGCGCTCAAGCAAAACAGCGTAATGAAGGGCTTGGGGCCATAGGTCAGCTCTCATGACGAGTGGGTTTGAAATCGAAAGCTATGTGAGATACAGATGTTGGTCTACCTACAGAAAGCTTGCTGTTGAGACATGGAATCGAACCCACACCAGCCCCAGTCTTGGAAGCTCGCTCGTTCTAACGCTCTTGAACTCAATCTTCAAACTCTATGCTATCGAAGGACCTAAGTGTCCAGCAGAGTGCAAGGTTTTTGTGTGGATGCAAATCAAGAGCCGCTTCTCTTCTTTTGTGAGTCTTATTTATTTGACACTGGTTTTTTTCTTCGTTACGTTGTTGCTTGCTCGTCTTGCCTGTGTCAGGCTTTTCCGTTTTGTACCACTACGACAGATGTTCCTAGAAGTGCGCAGATAGGTAATATGGGAGCAAGAAGTACCTTGCAAGAGTGAATTCGAAGTCATATTTGCAGGATTCGCCTCGTGCGCTAAGGAAGAAATGTTGCTGCATCATCCCTCGAAGTCTACATATATATATATATATATATATATAAGTGATCTTCCTCGAACAAACTCGGTCTCGGAGACTCGGCAAACTTGTCAATAAAGTGAATGAAAGATATACATACTTCCAGCAGCAAGCTCTTGCAATGTTGCGGTTATGTTTGAGTGGAGAGGCACAAGTTTCGTGGATTTCATCAACAGAATGACCAATCAATCTCATCTCCGCCGCCGCCCATTTCAAACATAGTTCTGTCGTATTGCTCAACTGAATGGAAGTATTTCATCTGGTCACGCAATTCTCGAGGAAGAGCTGGTAGTAAACGTCGAGGAATTAGTAAAGTTGACAGATTAGCTAAGTCTCTAAACACTTTTTGCGAATCAATTGTCCGTTTCAGATAGGAATGGCCCAAGCTTCCGCCTGTGCCCATCTTCACGCCAATCATTCGATGCACCATTTGCGAATGAGCATATCTCCATTGATTTAGCTGCTCGTCAACGTCGATGAGCATCTGCAGAAACCTCGCAGGGAGCTGAAACATAGGCTCATCTTGGTACAGCATTATCATGAGCGATGCCGAAGTGGCGCGGAATCCCATCCTCCGCTCGTTTGTCCTAATAAGCTCATTATGGACTTCCCGTTTGAACACAGACTCGAACGTCCGATAGGTACTCGATAACTGCGCGAGTACAGATTTGCGCTCGTCGGGGTCGAGCTTCGTCACAATAGTTTGCTGCTCAATCTCGAACATACGTTCAATGGCCGTCTTGTAGCTCTCCTGGAAGTTATATCCTCGGAATTCACGAAATGGGATGTTCTTCAGCCACCGCTCTACGTAGTCAAAGAGAGAGGGTTCTTGCTGTGCATCACGAAGTATCTGTTGATGGCTTTGAGATAAGTTAAGAATCCAACGGGCGTTCAGTCGTTGTTCCGGACGCACTCCAAACTTTATTTCCAGCAAACGGAATTGATGTGATTGAAATCCAGACGCCGGGAACAAATAGTCACGAAACTCGAGAAACTCTTGAGGGGTCATGGTTTCAAGCACTTTTATCTGGTCGTTGAGCAACTTCAGAATCTCACGAATACGGGTGAGACGGTGAAGAGCCAGTGAGATGCGTTTCTCTCCAATGTTGAGCTCAGCTAGAATGCCTCGGACAGAGTCAAGCTCAAATATCAACTGCTTGAACCAGAGCTCATATGTTTGATGAATAGTAATGAAAAGCATCTCATCGTGACATAAATGACCCTTGAGAGCGGAGATAGGACGCTGCGCAGTTAGTAGCTGATCCAGTGCCAGATAGTCAGAGTAGTACAGCTTCCCACGACCTGCCTCACCCACACCCAATCCCGAAGTGCCATTCGAAATAGCAGGATCACTTGCGGCGAATGGACATGATGGACGACGATGAGCCAGATGAACAGGGTGCGACCCGTTTTGCAGAGGTGGATGAAACTGCTCGACTGGGTGCTGAGGAGGCGCATTTGGTTCTGAAGGGCGTTTCTGCTGAACTGTAGACTGCTCGGCGTCTTCCCGGATAGCGACCTTGAGAACAGGACAGGAGTTGGGCACTGGCACGGACATCTTGTAGTACACTGGCCGAGGATTGTCCACGGAAAGAGAAGACGTTGCCTATGAAGTGACCCGCTCCGCCTCTCATGTACGTGCAGTAGTGCGTTCGCAATGACCGATATCTCGTTCGCAGCTCGTAGCTTAACGACGACGACCACCCCCTCACGTGTGGCGGTGTTTCCAACTGGTGGTGAAAGGGACGTTCTATTAATGTGTTGGTCAGGGCTAGCGTTCTACCCTTCTGCCAACATACAGTAGCACGACGCTGCGCCCCAAGATGGCTACAACACATGTGATGTGTTGTAATCTAAAGACGGCTATCATACTGCGACTCTGCATGTGCAGCAATGATTGCACTATACTAAATGGGATGCTACGAAGGTAGTTGGGAGGGCTCCCAATTGGGATCGTTGTCGCGACCTTTTTTTTTTGTATACAGTCATTGATGGTCCCGAAACGAAGGCCGTCGCGGGCCATTCATCGTACATGGCTAGTCTGCGGGACCACACATACGAAATTTGTGTTGTTCTCCATCTACCTTCGTAGCATTACCACCACACGTGCGGTCCGGATGGTGCGGGGTTCATCATACGCGATAACGAGCTCCGTTGAACACACTGTCATAGTGTACAGTACCATGCTTCGAGTTTTGTCGATCACGGGAGCCACATGAAGACTAGAAAGCAGCGTTCTACTCCACGATTTTCCCCGCACTGACCGTAAATTCCAGGAGAACGAGCTTGCGCGCCCCAAGAACCACCCCGTCTAACTTCTCCGCTGCATCACTGCGCAGTGTACCCTTGTACTGTATCTACGGTTCAGAGCTGTTACGGGGTCACATTCTTTTGCAGCCAAGAATCGGGACCCCCAAAAATCCCTCTCTGCTTCGTAATCCCAGTTTATTTCCCATTTGGAAAAGGAACTAACGCCGTAGAGCCCACTAGAGCCGCGTCATGCAATCAAACGGTCTAGCATTCGTGTGTTCCATACCCCGGCTACCAGTAGGTAGCAGCTGCTCAAGTTTTGTTTCTTCTTTCAAAACACGTCGACGGAGTTCTGAAGTTAGGATTATTACCAGAGCATGTATTCCCAACCATGGCACTGCCGAATCAAAACCACCAATCGATGTCTCCAAAGATGGGCAGTCTCCCACTCCGAAGATCTCGAGAACTGAGCAGATAGCAGCCATGCTTGGAAAGAGCAAGGAGTCTATGGAACAATCACGTGATTTTATCATCGACCGAGATATTAAGGACAAGCGAAAGCGATATACTGCTGCGTTTGTTTCAGTTCTACTCGGGACCGCAGCCTTTCTCGCTCAAAAGTTTGATCCTAATTCTGGTGCCAGCCTTTTGGAGTTCATGTACGCACACAGCGACTCACCAAGCGTAATAGGGACAAATAACAAACCGACTCTCCTCGAGTTCAGCACCACCTGGTGTTCGAACTGCAAGGCCTCGGCAAGAGGAGTTTTCGATCTAGAGAACAAATACATGGGTCAGGTGAACTTCCTTGTTTTCAATGGCGATGACCCGAAGAATGCTGAGATCCTTGACCGATATAGCGTTGACGGCATTCCGCAGTTTTCTATGATCGCACGTGATGGATCTGTTAAAGGAAATCTCGTCGGAAGAATTCCTAGGGATGTTCTGGCTAAGGACTTGGATGCTCTCTTAGAGGGGCAAGAGTTGCCTTTTCCTGGTTTGCGATTGGACGAACTACGCCAGGCTTCCGAGGGATAGGAGCATCCACAAAAATGAAATGACCCTTATCTGAACAACTCTGTACTTTTGATATGTGTCCACTTCCATCAGTCTTTCTTCTCATCTACGGGCACATTAGTGTCCTTAGGAAATCATTGCTCTAAAAAAAGACCAGTCTTTCCTTCCCATTGAAGACAGCTACGTGTGACTCTTGAAAGTCCTCAGACTGGCTTTGATATGGGAGATGCGTGCCAAGAGAGCCGTGTCGTCCTACTGGTGGGAACAGAAGCCGGCTCTCAATGATTGACCAACCTTATTACGATCATGGTGATGATCGGTGATCAAATTAGACCTGGAACTAAACGCAGTTTTTGAGCAACCGGAGCTTCACTTAGTAAACATGCAGCGAAGCTGTGTACGTACCAGGCCCGTATCAATGACTGACTAACTACCTCAAAAATAGAGGGTGACTTAACTAACTCACACATTTAAGAGACATTAGTCATTCACATGGACAACACTCACACGTTTCCCACTTGTTCCAATTGTTATACGTGTACGACATGTAAGGAGCAGCAAATGTGCTAGCAGTCTTGTGACATTTTCTCGTCGTCAACGACGAACATGTGACTCCATCCCACGATCTTCACCATGACAGATACTTCTGAGCCAACATCTACGCCTCAAGCTCTCTCTGCTACAGCCGTCATACAAAAACAAGCAGCTCAACAGCTTAAACGGCGAGGGCCTGGAAAGGCAAAAGGATCGAACACAAAATCGTCTTTATGGAGCACCATAGCAGCGCAGATCATTACTCATCCCGACCGGCCGCAGTTTAAATGCTCTGTCTGCAGTGTCATTCGAAGCATCAACAAATCATACTCCAACAGCAATATCCTGCTTCACTACAAGACGCATCATCACGGATTATTCACAAAACTGCAACATTTCTTGTCCACTAACCAATCGGAGAGCATTATCCGAAACAAAATTCAAAAGGCGCGTAAGAAATTCTTCATCTCACCGAGTACAACATCCTTCGCCTCATTCTATGAAGGGTCTTCGACTACTAATGTTCATGAGGCTGTCCCGCCAAAAACTGTTCAAAGTGTGTCACTTATATTGTTCAGTTGTTGTCAAGAACTCCCTCTTTCCGGAATTGGAAGTCCAGAGTTTCAAGGACTGGTGGACATTTGGGGGGGTCGAGTACAGTTCGCTAGCAAACAATTGCTTGAATCTCATTTGATTGCGACTTACAAAGCTGTTTGTAATGTTCTACAAGGACGGGTGAGGAAGGCAAGGACGGGATCAATAACATTTGATGGTTGGAGTGCGGCCCTTGGTGCCCCAATCATGGGGGTTACCTGGCATTATATTGACGTTGATTGGCGCCTTTGCTCTGTTCCCATTACAACTTTGAACCTATTGGATTTACCGAAGAACTCCCAACAGTTATGCAGTGTTTTGCATGGAATTGTGTCCAGCAATGCGGTTGTAGGTTCGGATGAAATTTGTATTTCAACAGTTACAAGCGACAACGAACCCGCAACGGCACGGGCAGTTGATGAATTCACTAAATATGTCGTTGCAGTTCGTTGTGTGGTACACACATTAGCTCTGGCTGTGAACGACGTTTTCAAACCTAAGACGCCCTGGCAAAACTTTATGGATCACGTTAACAAAGTAACGAGCTATTTTAACTACCATCCCAAGGCGAATATGCTTTTACGGGAAAAGCAACTCAACGGAGGTGTCACTGCAGATCGTATACAGCAGTTAAAACACGATGTGCCTACTCGATGGCATTCTAGATTAGCGGCCATGACTGTGTACCTTACTCGATCAGAAAACATTGCTGGGGTGGCAAA
>JASCIV010000189.1:0-33664 GCA_030374735.1 Gracilaria caudata
GCGCAACTGGCTTACCCCTTTGCTCCGTTCCGATCTACGCGATAAAAAAAAGAAAACGTGGTATAATCGTGCGCCGCGCTCGCAAGACGCGCTCCACGCTGTTCGGTAAAGCGCTCGTGCGAGCGCGCGCGGCGGAAAAAAGTTTTGGGCGCATGGTGAGCATCGTGCAAGTCGCGAAGGCATGCGCTGTCCAAAACACGCCGCGTCTGTTCTCTCTCTCGGAAGGCTCGAGACCGCATTTCACAGCGCGAACAACACGCGTTGCGAACGAGCTCTCTGCGCGCCCCAAGCCGCACCCAATTCGCGCGCTGTGTTGCTCGCGCAAAGCGCGTTGAATTTGCGCGCGTACGCGCACACCACACCAGCAAAAAAGACACAAGGCACATGCGTGCGCGCCTCCGTTGCTTCCACCAGCGCCCGCCCGCAAAACACGCGACACATCTGCAAACGCAAAAAACGCGCCCCCCCGTCCCCCCGTGCAGTCGGACGATGGCGTGCCATCAGCCTCAACGGCGCACAACGGCGCGCCGTTCACACAAGTGCGCCGCGAATTAAACAATAAGACACGCAGAGCGTCATTATCCGTTCCGTTCACAACAAAACGCGCCCCCCCCCCCCGTCGCAACACATGCTGCCCCAGCGCCAACTTTCCATGCGCCCCATTCAAGCACCAGCACACATGCGCGCGCCGTCAATCATCGCCGTCAAGACGTGCCCGCATGTGTGTGTGCGCGCGCACGCACAAATGCAGCGGCCGCTTGATTCGCTTGAGCTTGATTTGAACACGCCTTGTCAAAAATCGCGCGCGTGGCGTCCAATCTGCGCTCGCGCAATTCAGAAGCTGCTGGCGCTCAACGAGCTCACACACTCACTCACACAGAGAGAGAAAAACAGCGGCCGCTGTGGGGGGGGGGGCGCGCGCAAGTGCACGCCACAGTTGCCGCAGCCGTTGAAAAGGTGAGACGCGCGCGATATGTTGGCCAGTTAGGGCATGTTGCGCGCGAGCTGCGCCACCGCAGCCAGGCTGAGGCGGGCGCGGGTGAGGGATGCGATATTGCGCGCGCGGAGCTGCGCGGAGATGCGCGGCGGCGGTTGTGATGATGACGATGATAAAGATAGTTGAGGTAGAGGAGGTACGCGCCAACGGCGGAGGTGCAAACGAGTAGAACTCGCGCCGTTGAGCCCTCAGAGAGAGCTTGCGTAAGTTCGGAAAAACGTTTTTTTTGGTTTACAAAAGACGCGGAAGCGCGGGAGGGGGGGGCGGGGGAAGCGCGGGAGAGCGCGGCAAGACTGTTGTGTCTTGCAGCGCACACGCACCACAGAGCGACAGAGGGAGTCGGCCATTGCGCAGCGCTGCGCAGCAGATGATCTCACACAACAAGCAAAGCGCCCCCCACCCGAGCTGCGTTTAGGGCTAAAACAACTAATAGTACAATACGGCGTGTGTGTCACCAACACGCGTAGCGTGACACGCAAATACATGCGCCGCTATCAAGAGGTGGCGCTACGCACGCACCTCCGCACGATATTTGGTCTGGAAGTCCACCATATGCTCCACCAACGCATCCACCGCGCGGTCCGGAATGCCGTTGTACAGCGTGATACGGCAGCCGGGGAACAGCGGATGACAGAACAGTTGCAGCAGACCTCGCTGCGCTCCCTCCGCGCAGAACAGTTCCTCCAGCTCCACCGAGCCGCCGCCGATGCGGAACGGCACGTTCATGCGCGAGCGGTGCTTCTCGTCGCCGCACTTGAGCGTGTAGAAGCTGTTGGAGTCCTCGATAATGTCGTAGATGCGACGCGATCGTTCGATGGCACGACGCTCCAAAGCGTCCAGACCGCCATTGTTGAGATTGTCCTTGAGTACCAGATCCACCATGTAGATGAGGAAGGTGGGCGGCGTGTTGTAGATGGACGGAATGGGCTTGCTGTTGGCCATCACCGAGTACGACAGCACAGACGGGCATGTGGGCAACTGTCTGTTGAGCAAGTCTTCCCTCACAATCACCACCACCACGCCGGCCGGCCCCAGGTTCTTGCCGCCCGACGCGTAGATGCAGCCGTACTTGCTCACATTGATGCGACGAGACAACAACGTGGAGGTGAAATCTCCCACCAACACCGGCGCGCCGTCCGGCAACGTGGGGTCGTCCACAAACTCCAGTCCGTGGATGGTTTCATTCGCACAGATGTGCACGTACGCACTGTCCGGTGAGATGTCCCACTCACTCACTGGCGGGATGCGCTGGAAATTGTCGTTGGCGCCGTCGTACGCCAGACGAACGGTGCAGTACTTGGACGCCTCGTTGATGGCGCGCTGGCTCCAGTAGCCAGTGCTGACGTAATCGGCAGTGGTCTTGTCGCCCAGCAGGTTGAGCGCCACAGCGGCAAACTGACCGTGTGCACCGCCCTGCAGAAACAGGATGTGGTAGTTGGACGGCACATCCAGCATGATGCGCAACTTGTCAGTGGCGGACGAAATGGCGTTCTGCACAGGGCCGCCAGCGTCGCGATGACTCATCTGTCATTGTGATCACACACACACACACACACACACACTCACTTTGGGTTAGAACACGCACACCACAGGCAATAAAAGGAAAAACAAAAAAAAGGCACGCAGAAACATACCTCCATGATACCCATGCCAGTGTCATCCTTGTTACAAAACTCGGCGGCGGCCGTGCGCATCACCCAGTCGGTGAGACAAGCCGGCCCCGCCGAGAAGTTGCCCACGGCACGATCAGCGGCAAAAGGCTGTTGCGGAACGGAGTTTGGCGGCATTTCTCACAATTACACACAAACACACACACTGCAGAAAGCAAACAAAGAAAGCGAGCACGAGAACGAGCACGAGCACACAGGGAGGGAGGCCGATGACGGAACGAGAGGCCGGACGAGTGGGGACGCGCCGCGCCGCGGCAGCGCCTTTATATGCGGCGGCGCGAGCGAATCAGTCCAGCTCAGCATTGCTCGCACGCGCTTCGCGTCGCTCCCACGCGGGGCGCGTAAACGCGCCCGTCTCACAAGCGCATGGCGTCGCCGCCACGGCACATGTTTATGCGCGCGCGCACATGCGCTGGCGTCCAAAAGCCATTTGCGCACGCCTCGCTTTAAAGACACCCAACTCCGCTCCGCTCCGCTCTGCTTCGCTCCGCTCCCACCACACCACCCCCGGCATTTGCAGTCTGCAACGCACCAAACTTCCTTTTATTTTTTCTCTCTATATAAAATAAAAAAAAAGAAAAAAACAAAATTTGGTTTGAATGTGTGCACGTGGCCGAAACGCGCGCGCGCCGCGCGCGCCACGCGCCCAGCAACGGCGCAGCGCGTCCAATCGGCGCGCTCCACGCGTAGCGATCGCGCCGATCTTTCACAACAGCCACTCACGCGCGCCGCCGCCAATGGCGCGTTCATTCCCGCACTCCAAAAAACTTTTTTTCCCCCTGCGCCGCAGCTGACAGCTGCTGACGCCGCCAAAGTCCGACCACATGAGCATCCCCCTCCCATCCCCCCACCCTCACACCTCCGTCTCGCGCGCAGCATCGAGTCTCTCGCGCCGCTCGCTCTGCCCCTCCGCCGCGTGCAAGAGGCGCTGCGTCTCGCCCGCGCACTCGTCGCCGCCCCCGTCGCCGCCCCCGTGCTCCTTCGCGCCGCGCATGTCGATGCGCAGCGCGCGTCGACACAACAGCATCATGGCCTGCAGCGCCGCCAGCGCGCAGTACACCACGGGCGCGCCCACGCGCTCGTACGCCACGCCCGACAGCAGCGCGCCCGCGGCCGGACCCACGCCGTACAACAGCGCGCTCAGCACGCCCTGCGCCGTGCTGCTCATGCCGCACGGCGCCACTTCATTCGTCATTTGCAGCGCCGACGTGAGGAACAGCGCGTATGTGCCGCCGTTCATCACCTCCACCAGCACGAAAGCCGGCGCGCGCGCCGGCGCAAACTGCACGAGGCAGTAACAGATCATGGTGAGCGACGACATGAGCAGCCCGTAATCGAAGCCGGCTTGCGCGCCGCCAAACTTGGCCCAGAACCACGAGTCGCCGAAGAAGGACAACGCCTCCGCGCCGCAACTGAGCAACACGGACAGTCCCAGCGCGCGTGTGTCCACGCCCAGCGCGCTGAAGTACAGGAACACGGTGGTTTGGAACACGCCCAACACCACACCCTGCACAAACACCGCCGCCATACAGTACATCACCGTTCTGGACGCGAGCAACGCGCCCAACGCTTCCGTGGCGCGCACGTTGCTGCTGCTCATTTGCTTACGTCGGGTCTGTCGTTCGAACAGTGCGCGCGAAAGATCCAGTTCAAACGCCACCAGGTACAGCACAAACGCGCCCAACACCACCTGTGTGTACAGAATCACCAGCAAGTTGTCCTCAAACCATGTGCTCGCCACATACGGCCCCAGCACAGACGCCACGCCCCAGCCCACGGAGCCCCACAGCCGCAGCACGCCGTAGCCCGTTTGCGCGCCGCTGGTCTCGCGCAGCGTGGCCAACGCGGCGTTGTTCACCGTGGGCTCGCACCCACTCACGCACAGCTCGCGCAGCACGATCACCGCCAGCACGGTGTGCAGCGCGCGCGAACGCGACAGTAACAGCGTGCAGCAGTAGTACGCGGCGTGCGCGATGAGTAGCAGCGCGCGGTGGTTGAACGTCACGTCGCAGAGCCAGGTGAACAGCGGCGCGCCGATGAAGATGATGATGCGACGCGCGGCCATGAGATAGCCGATGACGGACGGCGCGAAGTGCATGTGCTTGGACAGCACCAGCGGCAGGAACAGCTGCGTGAACTGCGCGCCAAAGTAGAACAGGTACCATAGCTTGAGCGCGCGAAGCGGCGTGGCGCTGCTGGTGGGGGTGGTGGTGGTGGTGGTGGTCATCTGTAGCGATTGCGAATACGTCTGAAGCAAAGAAAAGCAGCGGCGCTCTGGGTGTGGTGGTGGTGGTCGTCGTCGTCGTGTTCGTCGGCGGCGGACGGCGGCGCATCGAAAGCGCGTCGCGCGAGAGATTGCTCCATTTTGAACGCAAAAAAGCAACAAACGACAGTTCACAGTTCACTTTTGGCACAAAGGCGGAAAGCAAGCAAAGTGCACACACAAGCTGCGCCAATCAGCGCGCCGCAGCGCGCACACAACTGACGCTGTGGACGTACCTTCGTACAGCGGCGTGGCGGCGGCGAGACGCCGCGCCACGCGGATCACACGCTGGTCTCGCGACGCGCGCTGCATGCAGTATGGCGGCGCTTTACAGCGCGCGACGCTTGGCAGTGTGCGGCGCGATGCTTCGCGTGGGCTGCCGAGCCGCACGCGCAGCCGCGGCCGTATGACCCGCTGCGAGCTACTGTACCTTCGTCAACAAACGTTCGAGTGATGCCGAGTGTGCGCGCGCGCTGGCCCTACATCGCCGTGCCTGCGGCGCGCGTGCTGCGCGCCACGCACATCACCATCTTCCATGCTTTCGCTTTTTGGCGCGCTTTTGCGCATGCGAGCAAAACGCCGCTCGTGCCGATCTTCGTCATCACTCGCATCACATCGATCTAAAAACTGTCGCTTTACACAAACACGCACTCAATTGCGCACAGCGTCGCGCGCGCGCGCGCTGAACGCGCGCCAGCCGCACACCAAAAGCGCCGTCAGCAGCGCCACGTTGAGCGCCACCGCCCAACCGCCGCCGCCGCCAATCGCCGCGCCCACCGCGCGCACCGCCCAAGCGCCGCCGCGCAGCGCCGCGTCGCGCAGCACGGCCGGGCGCGCAATCGCCACCTTGAACAGCTCATACGCCGCGAAGAACACGCCCATCATGGGCATATACAACAGCCCTCTACACAACGCGCCGTTCCACAGTACTCCCAAACCCTCCTCGCGCACCACGCGTCGCAGCGTGCCCATACACCCCACGTACCGTCTCGTGCGCACGTCGCACTGCGGATGCGCCACGCTCAGCCGCGTCACCAACACGTCCATCGGCGTGGTCAACACCGCCGCCACCAACCCCGCGCCCGCGCCCGCCACCACGCTGCCCGCCAGCCCCGCGCACCCCAGCGCGCCGAGCAGCGCGCTGCCGCCCTCGTACGCCGCGATCTGCAGCCCGCCGTACGGCACGTCTCTGCACAACACCGCCACCCACGCGTTCAGCGTACCCTGCCAAGCGCCCGCGCTAAGAAACATGTCGCGAATCGCGTCCGTCCAACTGTCACTCAATCCGAGCTGAAGTCGCTTGTTCACCATTTCGGCGGGCACGCGCACCACGCTACCCACCGCGTCGCCCAACATGCCGGCCACGCACATCGCCGCCAGCGGCACGGCGCCCACGCCGGGCGTGGCCAGCAAAGCGCGCTTGAACAGCGCGTAGCAGCCCAGGTAGATGGCCGCGTTGGGCGCCTCCTTCGCCACGTTGCTCAGCACGCCGCGGTACAGCGTGCGCACCGACAGTTGTCGCTGCGCCGCGCGTCGCGCGCTGCGCGCTTGACGTAGCGTCTTGAGCGTGTCGATGGGGTGCGTGAGTGACACCGCCACCGTACTGGCGAGTAACGCCGCGCTGCCGGCCACGCCGAACGACGTGTCGCCCGCATCGTGCGCGCAGGCGCGCTTCACGCGCAGCGCGGATGAGGTGACGCGGGCGTGCGCGCTTGCGTGCACGCGCTGTTGCTGCTGCTGTTGCTGCTGCTGGTGCGGGGGAGACGCGGCGGGCGATGGCGGCTGGGCGCTCGCGCGGCGCGGTGGCAGCGTGGTGAGCAGCGCGGCGAGCGCGGCGAGTGCGAGGGGACGCAGAGCGGCGAGCGGCGATAGGGACGGTGCGGATGGACGGCGGCGGCGTGATGGCGGCGTGTTGGTGGTGCTGAGCGATTGAACTGCGTGTGGGGTGCGATGGGCGGTGCGACGGGGGGTGCGATGGCGGACGCGGCGGGATGGCGGGTGGAGAGGTGGCGGGCGGTGCGGGTTGGATGGCAGCGGCGTGGCGGCGATGAAACAGGAGCGAACGCTCATGGTGCAGATTGCGCGATGGGGATGCTGTTGCGATCGGAGACGGTTGCGGAGTGAAGATTGGGTTCGATCTCAGCGCGTTGTGAACATAGAGCGCGTGGATGCGAGCCTTGTGCAAGGGAGAAAGGGGGGCGGCTGTGTGCGACGACGGTGGTGCGCGATGAGCGATTAAGTCAGGCGCGTGCGCAAGCGTGCGCGTATCGGCTGAGCGCGAAACGCGCACACGAAACGCGCAGCGCGCTGCGTGCATTCCGCGCGCGCAATACCAATACGAGTTCGCAGTTCGTGTGGTGCTCAGTGCATAGCGCCGGAAAAGGCGCACCGACGTTGAGCGCCACGGCGCGTTTTATTTTGTTTTTGACCAATGCGCGTGTCGCTTGCAAAAAGGAGCAAGCGGCCACGATTGGACGACGCGCCGGGAGAGCGCGGAGCGGCGCGCTTTTGTGCTCACGCGACGTGGGAAGGGCAGTTCATCGCTTTGGAGATTGAAATCTCGCACGGGTGTACAACGTGATGAAGAGCGACGCTTTCGCTGCTGTGCCGCCTGATGGCGTCGATCATGTTGGTGCTCGTGCTTCCACTGTTTCTCGGAAACGTCGTGCTACAAAAACGTGCGGCTTTTCATGCGCGCTTCCATCGCCCAACACGCGCCTCTTTGCCGTGGAAGGTGCAGCTGCTGTTCTCCACCCAAAAGGCATCACCTCCCGTTCTCCATCGCTCCGGAGCGGGGGCTGCCGTAGCAGCAGCGGCGGCATCAGCGGCATCAGCGGCAGCAGCAGCGGCAGCAGCGGCAGCGGCAGCAGCGGCAGCAGCAGCAGCAGCGGCAGTGGCAGCAGCGGCAGCAGCAGCAGCGGCAGCGGCAGCAGCAGCTCAACCGCTGACATCGATGCAAAACAGAAAAGCGCCGTGAGCAACTCGCATGCGAGATGTGTACATGACGCGACATGTGACGCGTCATAATGTCAAGTAACCCGACCACAACAAAAAAAAATATCTCCACAACTCGCGTCAAAATCTCATCCACAATCTCCCCACCCGCACCCGCGAGCTTGCATCTGCGCTTGTTGTTTCTTTTTTTTATTTACCGAACTTGCGCAGCTTGTGTGCGCAAGAAAAAAGGCACGCACGGCGCTCGTCAACGTTTACGCTCGCAACTTTTCAAGGGACTGCTCGCCGCTGCACGCACAGCGGTTCGTTTTCTTGCCAACCGCTCAAACCACACGCATTACGTTTTGGCGTAACGCCAGCATGTTCACCAACGCGAAGAAGCACCGCAAACACAACACGCGCCAGCGCGCCACGCGTGCCGCTGCAGCTGCAACTGCAACTGCATGTGCTACCGCGCGCCCGCAAACGGCCGTGCGCAGTGACGAGACGCTGAGCACAAGCTCGGCAGATGTGAAGCACGTGCACAATTGGATGTTATACGCCAGTGACCAGTACCTCATGCATCTTTTCGATGCCGCGCCTTCGCCGCCGTCGCTCTGCTGCAGCTGCGGCTCGTCGTGTGCGCGCTCCGCTGCCTCCGCGCCGTGAAAAGCAACGAAAAAAAAAGTTTGGTTTTTGGGGAAAAAAAAAGGGGGGACCACCTTGTTTACAGTGCGCTTGCATTACAGCCGGCTTTTCTGGTCGTGTGTGTGTGTGTTGTGTGTGTGTACAGTTGCAGCGGCGTGGCAGCGATCACGCAAGTTTTGAAGGTAAAACAGCTCGCGCATAGTATGCGCCGCATACAGCGCACGGTTTGTGTGCGGCGTGATTGGTCCAACAGCGTGTGGTGTACACGTACAAGATATGAATTCGCCTACACGTACCCCAACTTTTTGAGCTGCGTAACGCGTTAACGGCGCGCCCACGGTAAGGCTACTCATCTACCCTTCGTAGTACCCACAACCGCCCGTGTACAGTAACTGTACATCCGTAGCTAACACCGCACGTGTTTGCTGCCGAGCTCGCTCACTCACTCGCGCCGCAAAAAGGCAAACATGGCCAGCACCAGCGCCGCGCCGCCGCAGCAGCCGCCGCTGTCGCCGCCCGCGCCAGTGGACGTGGAAAACCCGCCGTCCGTCGATGACGACGACCACCACTCGCAGCAGGACGCCAAGAGCGCGCTGCACCATCGTCGTGTGCTCGCCGGCTGTTTCACCGGCGAGCGACGCGTGTACGGCACCGGAAAATCCATCTGGCAGGAGTTTCGCGACTTCATCTTCGGCGGCAATCTCATTCGCATCGCTGTGGCATTCATTCTTGCGCTGTCGTTGGAAAAGTTGGTCACACAGTTTGTGGAATCGTTTATCACGCCCATCATTGGGATCATCGGCGCTGATTCGTTTGAGCAGCTCAAGTTTTCGATTCGCTCGTCGGAGTTCAAGTATGGCTTGTTCATTGATGCGTTTATTTCGTTTGTGGTGATTTGTACCACGTTGTTCTGTTGCTTGATTCTGCCGTTGCAAAAGTATGGCGGACGCTTTGCACCGGCGTGGATCGTGAGAAAGTGTCCGTACTGTATTACGGATATGGCCGCCATTGCTAGCAAGTGTCCGTCGTGTGGCTCTGATGTGGAGCCTATAGAGATGGGCAAGGTGCTCACAAAGCAACCTTGAGCTGCCCCCTTCTTCAAAAAGTGCGTCATATCATTGCGACTCGGGAGACGTATCAACGTAGATACGAGTGCTCACACATTCGCGGTGAGCGTGTGAGCACTCTGAGCGCAGTGAGGTGTAGTGACGCGCATCACCCGCAAACCTTTTTCTTAACGTTGTTGCTAAAGCTGCTGCGTAGTTTGAAGCTTCATAGCGGCGCGCGCAAACTCACCGTGCCGTTAGGTGGCGTTTTCGCGGCGGGGGCCCGACTTTTTGCGTGTGCGAGTGTGCATGACAGTATGGCACGCATGTGGCAGCCAAAGGCGTGAATATAAATAAACTGTTTTTGGCCCCAAATCGGCAGCGCAGAAGCGGTGTTCGTCTAGTGGCTAGGACCTCACGTTGTGGCCGTGGAAACGGGAGTTCGATTCTCCCACACCGCAAACATTTTTTTTCATTTTTTCGCTTGCGCACCTAAAAACTGTCGTTTCTCTACGAAGGTACAACAACTCTCAAAACCCGTCGCGGATGTCGTCCATCGCGTACAGCAGCAGCTGCACCGAATTGTCCGTCGTCACGTCACCAATCACGCGCCTCGGCTCGCCGAACAGCAGCGGTGAGTTGCGCACATTCACGCCCAGCTCGCCGTCCTCCATGTTCGCAATGCCCGCGTTATTGCTCACCAACACAAACTTCGTGCCGCGTTCCCTCAGTCCGCGCAGGAAGCGCCACCCCCGTTCCATGCCCCATCGTTGCAGTCCCTTCCAACTCACCACCAGGTCCAGTTCCGCCGGCATGCCCTCCTTCACCGAATCCGCGCCAATCTGAACAAAGTCTGTCGCCACATCGCCAAACACCTGCCGCAACGCGCCCATGTCCTGCCTTGGCACTCTTGTGTCCACGCAATAGAACTGCAATTCCACCAGTTGCTCGCGTAATCGACGTACCACGTCGGGCATCCAGTCCGTCACCTCGTCGCAAGGCGCTACCGCAATGGAGAAGATTCCTTCCTCTCGTACCAGTTTGTACACCATATCCGCCAGTTGCGTCACGTTTTCCCCGTTTCTTACCGCATAGTTCTTCTCTGGTCTGCTGTAGCTTGTGTCGCTCTCCAAGTTCATGGGCACTGCCATGGGAGGCACGCTCACCGCCCCGCCTGATGACGACCCATTTTCTGTGTCACCTTCTGCAGACGCAGACGCGGACGCAGTGGCAGACGCAGTGGCGCCGGGAGAAGCCACAGCGAATGGCCATACATTCGTCATCTCGCTTTCTCTTTCCTCATCACCACTACGCTCAGCTCCCTCCGCAGAGGACGCGCCCACCGTCGCAACAGCTGCCGTTGCCGACGGCGAAGACCAAGCAGCTCCCGCTTCGCCCGACGCGCTGCTCTGCTCATCTCCAGCGCTCGCATGCCCATCGGATTCGCTCGGAGATACGGTTGCCGACGCTGTCGGCGTCGCTTCACTCTGAGACTCTTGTTTCTGACCCCATTCGCCGTCCCCCGCAGCAGACACCTGTGCAGACGGTGAGGCAGTAGATTGCGTTCGCGTGTCCTGTTTCTCTCCCCACTCGTTATCTGTACCTTCGCCGCCACCCTCAAACTCCTCACCATCGTCCGATTCCACTCCCTCAACACCCTCAGAGAGTCTTCCACCTTCCGTCAGCGATTTCAACACAACAGAACTGTTCGCTCGCACATGTTCCGCGTTTGTTGCTCGCGCAAACATGGTTCGATACAGGTTCAACACATATCTCTTGGTCAATTGCAGCAGTTCCTCAGGCTGCTTCGTGCGTGCGATTCTTTTGTTCATGCGCTTACCGCGCGAAGCGTTGCCCTTTTGGGAAGCGCTGTCGTTGGTGAGATGTACCAACACGTGCAACTGGTGAATGATTTCGTACGCTTCGTGCGGAACCTGGTTCGCCAATACATACGAATTATTCGAGTGCTCATCAGTGGCGTTGTGTTTGCTCACGTTCATTTCACTCTTGTTCCTACTCGATTCCTCGACGTTGGTCTGGTTCTGAGCTGGCGATGCGTTGTTCGACACCACTTGCGATGCGTTTCCCGAAACAACTGTCTCATTGTGCGCACTGGATTCAGCAGTGAGCTTATCGGTTTCATTCTGAGCCGCACTCATAATCATCTCGAGAACGTCTGATAATGTAAGGTTGTGTGCCAGCTTGACGGACACATTGTTCCCGGCAAGACTCACCTTGTCTGAACGTTCAGTAGATGCGCCAGGCTGAGACACACGATGCTCATCCGTTTGAGAGACGTTCGTGGTGTTCATCGGCTTAGCAGATGTGACTGAAGACATGAGCTGGTGCAATCCTTTGAGGCCCAACGCCGAAAAGATGTTGTCCGCCTTCTGCGAGAGGGAGGAAGTGGCTCGTGCTTCGGTGCGGGCGGATCTGAGCATCTTCTGCGAGGTATTGTTGATAGCCTCGTGAGCGGCAGCGACAGGCGAATGGTCGGAAGGTTGAATAGCAACAGTTGAATTTCGGCTTGTGGCATTTCTCTGTGACGAATTGGTAGATAAAGTGAACTTCAGCGCGTAGAAAGCGCTGGATGGAAGTGTACGACCGCCGCCGATTGTGGCTGGTAATGGACTGTGCGGTACGCGTAGATGGGACGGAGTTTGAGCGTCCGTTTCGGAACTATTTGTGTGGGAATGATGAGAAGAAGAGATGCGATGGGCGGTGGGTCGATCGACATCGCTTTGGGCGAAATACCTGATTGAACGGGGAAACGTGATGTGCATGTGAGTGCGACGAGCGGGGTGTGATTGATAGCGAACACGTTCGTCGGTGGAAAGGTAATTGGGATATGGATGTGCTGCTACCGCGGCATATAGCGCGAACAATGGCAGTAATAACAAGCCTCTCATGATTGCAGAATGCACAGGGGTGCAGATGATGCAAGAAACAGGCGCACTGGCGGTAGATATTGGATGGCAAGCGCTTTTTAAGAGCCACAGTTGATGAAAGGTAGCGGAACGGCTTTTGCTTGCAATTGAAAGCACGAGCGTGACTCACAGTGTTGGTGAAAACGTTCACGCTCATGGAAAGTTGCTCAACACGAACATTACGCTACGCGGCGACGGTGACGCCAGCCCCCGACGGCAACGTGAGCAAAAAGGGTGTGGCGCTCGTGCAAGAAGCGCGCTTGCGACGGGACAACGGCGCATTGTGAAACAGCGCGCACGTCGCGTAGCAGTTGCAATTGGAAGTTTTGCAGACGAGATGGTGAGAGGCGTCGATCGCGCTCGCGCCTTCTCGAATTGAGAATTGGAGAAGGCGTGGGGAATAGATAGATGATGAGAGTAGGTGAACGGAGGAAGAGGTGGAGAAGACAGCGAGCGGAGCGCTGAAGGGGGGCAACTGAAGGGGCGTGCGTGCGGCACGTGCGCGTTCGATTTGAAATTTTCGGCGATGGCGAGCTCCATTGCGTTTTACGCGCCGGAAGAGTGGGCGAGGCTATGACGTTGGTTTATAGCGCTCAAGGTTAGTCATCAGCGCTGTAGCCCCGTGTTCATCATCATGATATGATACGTAAAAGTTATCAACCGCAGTTTGTCATTAATGCGCTGCGGTGACGGGCAATGCGCTCTGCCGAGTGGGGCGCGCTTGTTTAAATCGATGGAACTTCCACCATCATGATGGAAGCACTGTTGCTGACGCGCTTGCGTCGACAAGCAACGCGCTCACCGAAAGTTTAATGAGCTGCGCCGATGGCGTTTTGGGTACCGTATGATAATAATATTATCGTATCGACCCACGCCGCTCTCCGCGGTAAGCTCTACGCTTTTGATGAGCGCACTCACACTGCGCGCCGCGGTTTCGCTGGGCTCACGGTCTCGAGACTGGGCAGCACTCTGTATAATCTTTTGTGGTTTTATGCCGCGCGATTGCTCAACCCGGAAGCAAAAACGCACTGCAGGAATAATGACACCGTCAACACAGCTCATTCTTTCACATTCCTTTCAGTTGATGACTCGTTTCGCTCTCGCACTTTCTCGCCCACGTCACGTCATCGCCATCGCACCTGCTCGCGCACCCGAAACCTTCAAAAAAAGCGCTACACTACGCTATGCTAGCTGTTTGCAAAAAAAAATCCTACGCGTACCAGTTATCCATCGTCACTTGTCAAAGTGTAATCCTCCTCTATGTAATGTAAAAGTCCTTCCGCGAGTGTCCCTTAGGCAGAACAGAAACCATGCTCTCGAGGTCACTCTCGAGTTTGTAAGTTTCAGTACCAAATCTCCGAACCCCGCAATTGCTACAGCTCAACGTGACAGCAACTTCCAAAACGACGGTCTTTTCTCTCGTTCCCGTTCCTTTTCTCGGAACCAACCGCCCTTTGTACTACTAGCGCCCAACTTTGAGCCCTTCGCCTTGTGCGCCTTCGGCGAACGTAGCACCGCACTAGCGGACACAGTATCCTCCACATGCGGATCATAAACGCTATTCGCCGCAAACAAAGTATAACTACGTCCACGTTTGTCGAGACCAGCCAGAGGTTTCACGTTTTCGCGCTCCTGCGTCATCGAAATTGGCGCTGGCGGAGCCACAGGCGTGGGCGGTAAAAACGCCGGCGGAGGCGTTCCCTTTTGTCTGGTCACAGGCACTGCGGAATACGCCAACAATCCCTTCAATTTGTCATCTCCAGTCACAGTAGCATTCTGCCTCACAGCCGCAATACACTCCGCAAGATTGTCTGCAGCAGGCGGCACTTGTACCGGCGGAGGTCGAACACTAGGCGGCCGAGTAACCTTCCTTCCAGGCAGATGTGTACCATCTGTGGCGTCAATGTGCGCAGGCTGTCTACGACGCGCGCGAGCAACTGGTTGTCGTAATGACGATGGACGTGCATTGTATGTGCCTTCTGAGTACACGCGATTGAACGTCTGTCGATTTGCTAGTAGTAATGGCTTGTGCTCCAGTACACGTTGCGGGCGCGATGCTATGGAGCGTTCTTGCGGCGGACGTAACTCGAATACATCGCCGTCGTACCGGTAGCCGTTGTGAATGAAAAAATTGTTGGGAGACGGTGGGTTTGAAAGCTGTTCCGAAGATGAGAACGACGAACTGTCGTCACTGAGTAGCTCGTTTTCCAGCGGCGATAGCGGCGCGTCCAGTGTGTCGGAGAGCGAGGATAGTTGATGACAGGACGGCGGTAGCGGAAGAGGGGGTGGAGGTGGTAACTGCATGTCGGACGGGGTGGACGGAGACGACGAACTGGGTGATAATTGTGGCGAACGTGGCGCAGGTGAGTAGGGCTGCGGCTTTTGCGAAGCGCTGGACGCGCGGTGAGAGACCACCTGCACCGGCGTGCCGTGCAACACAAGCTCGGAGCGCGAGCGAACAGAGGCGGAAGCAATGTCAGACGGGTCCTCAAACGCTGGAGACGAAGGGCAAGAAGCGGCGGCGGAGCGGGAGAGTCGAATAGTGGACAGAGAATGACGACGAGGTAATGACCTACTCGGGGGATACATACGATGGTACGACATCATTGTTCAACGGCTCGCAGAACCACTCACGTCGTCAAACCCACGCCAGCAAAGACGGATGTCGCGACGACGCGCGGCACACCGCGACAGTGCAGCCCGCGCGCGGCCACAGCCGTCGACCCGTTGCAAGTGGCAGCCTTTTCAACCGCACCGCGTTGTCTACCGCACTGCGCCCCATTTTTCTCTTTTTTTCAACAGCACCCGGGCCGCCCAACGGATGAAGCGTGCGCGCGTGCGCGCGTGCGCGCTCGTCCGCGAGCTGCAACGGATCACCGCGGGTGAACGGCGCATTTTTTGGTTGGTGCTAAAAACGGTCAGCTGCGTTTTGTTTCGACACGTGCGTCGCACGCGTGCCGCGCGTTGTGCGCGCACGCGGATCTTCGCTTTCAAACGTTTGTAAAAATGAGGCAGCTCTGGGATCTATCTTGTCATACCGCAGAAAGTGCTCGTGGCGTGATGCTCTCGACAGCTTCTTCTGCCACGTCTGACAGCGGCGTGACGAACACACGTGTACCTCGAGCATGTGTGGACAGCCATTCCAGGAACGGGGGACAGACGTGGCACTGTCACGTGGCACTTGGCGCGTAGCGAATGGCGCGTGCCCGATTCTTGATCTCAGCGTGCGCAGCATGCCACCACATCCAGCACTGATTTTGCTTCACCAGCTCCACGAGAACCACGACCATGCGGCGTGGAGTCCGGGCGCTCCGCTCTTCGCGTCCATCCCTGTCCCGCCGCACCGCCACCCTGCCGCGCCGCTGCCGCGGTCTGCGTCCGCGTGCAGCTCCGCCACCATGACTCACTTCGCTCTGTTCGTGTTCAACGCCTTCTCCGTGCCGACATCCTCCGTCACAAGATACACCACGTCCTTCCTATCCCCTCTCCGCGTCGCCACAACCGCGCCCTTTTCCATATCGCCGCGTTTCGTTGCACCGAATGCGCCACCTATCGTGCCGGAATACCGCCGTATACCCGTCGTTGCAAGCCGTCGTTCGCGGCGCAGGTCGTCTGTCAGATGGCCTCATTCGCTTCAGAACGCCTGGCGAAACGCCAACAGTAATGAGCGTTTTGCCATTGTGGTCGCGTCGTTTGCCGCTGTGGCGTTTGCAGGAACTTTGCTTAATGTCGTGTTTCATGTCTCTCTTTTTCTTGCCGTCACTGCCGTTTCTCTTATTGCAGCGCCGTTATTATTCCTGATCATGCTGTCGTTCACGGCGTTCACGGTCGGTGTGCTCATGACCACTGGCTTTGGCTTTATGATTTTCGGCGCGCCGTTCTTCACAGTCGGGCTTATGGCGAAGATGATTTTCCCGTTGCTGGCATTTGTTGGCGGTGTATCCTTTATTGCCACCCGCGTGTTGCCGTTTGGTCGACGTAGCGAAGATGATGATGTCGCAGATCCTGTGATTGAACTTGACGAACAAGATGAATTTGAGCGATTTGATGATACTCTCAAGACCCGTGTCACGGGGTCCAGAGCCATTAATGTCGAGTCCTGGGGACTCAATGAGGTTGTCGACGAGTTAGATTTTTCAGGGCTGGGCGAATACCGTCAGCTTTTCATTGAGGAGAGAATTGATGGTCATACTCTGTTAAGTTTAAGCGATGATGATGTTAAGGCTGAGTTTGGACGTTCCATGCCCTTAGGCGATCGTATGCGTTTGATACGACTTATTGCCAGACTGCGAAGACGCACTTCCCGTTTGTAGTGACAACCTCCCGTTTGTAGTGACAACTTCAAACACCGCATTATTTTTTTTTTTGTTCCCAACAGATATATCATACAAACCTCTTTCGTCTTATTCTCAATGTATCTATCCCTAATGTATGTATAGGCAAGTATAAGAGAAAAACGCTACATCAAAAAAAAGTGCACATTCTTACCCTATCGCTTCCTCAAAATCTTCGAACAAAACCAAGCTCTGTTGCTTCATTGCAAAAGCCTTCTTTCCTGTTACGATTTGCATGTTCCGTGCGTCAGTCTTCCTTGGCTTCATCTGCCAGTCTTTCCAGCTCAGACAACTCAATCTCTCCCGGATATAACTCTCCTCCGATTTCCCAAGTGGGATAACCAGGGATCCGCTTTTCTCTACACAGCTTGTATTGAGTGTTGACGCCATTCTTGTCGCATTCAATGTAAGGGATTCGGGAAAAGGCCTGCTTTCCGAAGCGCTGTTTTTGGTCGTAGCAATGTGTGCACCAGAACGCGCCATACATCTTTGTCTTCTTTTTCGCCAATTTCTCCGCAGTTCTCTGCACCCGTTGTCGCAAGAAAGCGCAACAACACAAAAATCATAAAAGAGATGCATGTGAGTTGCGTCGCTCTATCCGAACCAATGTGCACATACAAAGCATATCTTTGCTCAAAACTTACGATTGATCTCGAGTCCGACGAGAGCGTAATCTCTGGAGGTGCCTGTGGATCCCCAAAGCTGTTTGCCTGAGAGTAGGCCGGCATCCCCGCGAAGAACAGGGCCGCTGCACACACGGTTGCAAAAGAAGCAGATGCCGTTCCGATCTTAAAGGCTGTCTTCCATTCTGGAACTGCCTTGCCTATGAAGGCGGTGAAGACGAACATCGATGCACTTAAACATGCAGAAACGACACAATATGGACACATGGAACGAATGACAAACACAAGAAGGCTCATCAGATAAGCGGAAAACGTAACCATAACCGTTGAAACCGCCAACATTAATGGTCGTGTGGCTGCATCCCGAGTGGCGTATACCTCGTCCGCGGAAGCGACTCGTGGTTTTTTCCTGTCTTCAGATTGAATCTCTTCCTCCTCAGCGGCGAGAGGCCATGTACAGAGGTAGGCGAAAATAGAATATGCGAGAGCTCCAAACACAGTAAGAGGCACTCCTAGAAAAGTGGAAAAAGGCCCTGAAAGTACATCCAAACAACCTTGCGTTCCACAGATTGCCCCCGGCGACGAAAACAGTTTGTTGTAAGTTAAGTATGCGGTCTCGCCCATTCCTACTATAGATATGGCGGCGAGTATCTTGCGAACGTCTCTGAAAGGTATCAAAACGCGCGAAGAAGAGGATGAGGATGGTTTTCCATTCTGAGAGACTGTTTCTTCCTCATCTGCCGGTTGAGAGTTGGTGCACACTGTGGTGCCATGAAGATATGACCTTCTTTTCTTCGCACATTGTGTGAAACGGAACGCCTTTATCCGGGTGAGAGCTGTCCTGTGCGATACTTGGGAGAGACTCGGGAAAGCGGAACACTCGACGAATGCGGCTGACACAGGAGAACGGCAGTGCATCGGATATCGTCCACGGGATGCAGATGTGCCTCGACAACTCGTGCTCAAACACGTGAGAGTAGGTAGGCTTTCTTTCTCGATGTTATCGTTCTACCCTTGTAGCGCTGCGTGGACATCTTTTTTAGATCATCCACGATTTGGAAAGAAAATGTTGTGCAATTTGATGATCTCAACTTGAACGAGATTGAGCATCATCAGGCTACCTTCTCGACTCTATTCGTGGCGTGTCTGGTGATTATTGTCCCGCTCAACTTCCACGCGCTTTACGGCGCTCCGCCTAGATGCCTCGTCTTTCATTCCACCGCTCCTTTCCTTCCGGCACTGTGAAGGAGCAATTCCTTTAGCTAAAGATTCTTTCGGTTCGATTGACCGCAATCCCGTATCGACAAGTACCACAAGGAACGGCGTAACCAAGAGGTTGGCAACACGTTGATATCAGCTTGCTTTCGCGCTACATTTGAATTTCAGTGGCAAACAGTTCCTCTGTCCGTCGTGGCCTATTCAGATTGTTCGATCAACGCGAAACTGCCACCGTCAACTTTGGCCTTTCAGTACATACCCGCGGTTTCTCACCTGCATATTGCTCCACACTCTCGCAATCATTTGTGCCGAGGATCCTCGTTTGCGTCGAATAGATTCGGTCAAGTACAGCTATTTGCTTCCCAATATTCAAAATCCCTAAGGCGTGCTCCGCGATTGTGCACCTCCGCATCGATTTCCGCGGAGCACGCCAACAATATAGCACCGTTTTGTGGGGGCGCTCCGCAATTTAAAGAATCGGACGAGGTTTTTCTGCGGGTCCAGTCTTCTTCAAACATCGCCATTGTAGTATGGCAACTGTTCCGGCATTTGCTATTAGCGCTCGGTGCTGCTTTGCTATCAACTTTTTTCAATTGCTCAGCAAGACTTGGCGCCGCGACATTGTTTCTGAGTCAAATCAGATATACTGCCCCGTTGGAGATCGCAGCCACATCTGGCAGGCATAGTTCCAGAAGACATTTTGCTGCTGTGTATCCGATTCTCACAACATCTCGTCCCATTTCGTTGTCTGCCCCTTTGCGCCCGGCATTGACCGCTGCTATTGGCGGAAATGTGCTTCCGGCGAGCCTCGCCCACGTAACGAGTCACTCTTCAACTCAGACTGCCGAGAAACCACCTCTACAAAGAAGTTTGTTGGGCTTGGCATGCGTAATGTTCACCGTCGCAGCTGCCTTAGCAGCAGCTGAGACGGCGATTACAACACTCTGGCCCTGGAAAGTCCGTGAGCTTGCTGAAAAAGAGGGCGAGAAATCGCCGTTTGCTGTGTTGGAATCTGACCTCACGCGGTTCTTGACAACGATCTTGGTTTCGACTACGTCTGCAACAATATTCTCGACAGCGATTGCTACGGAGTTAGCCGGAGAAATATTTGGAACTGCGGCCGTTGGTTACGTGACGGCTGCAATGACGGTCTTCTTTCTTTTCTTTGGGGAAATACTTCCCAAGGCCGTTGCGGTGCATGCCCCTGCAAAAGTTGCACGCATCATGGTTCCATTCATTAGCACTTTATCCATCATAGTGTATCCAGTGGGCAAACTGCTCGCTGCTGTTTCGACGTTCATTTTGCGACTTCTAAAGCTTCCATTGGAAAGTGACACTACGGTCAGTGAAGAGGAACTGAGACTCATTGTAGCTGGTGCGGATCGTTCCGGAAGTATAGAAAAGTACGAGTCTCAAATCATTCATAACGTTTTGGATCTTGAAGAAACTGATGTGAAGTCTGTCATGTGCCCTAGAGTTGATATGGTGGCTATCGCGAAAGACAATACGATGGCACAGCTCTTGGAACTAGAAACAGATTCGCACTATTCTCGAATGCCGGTTTATGAAAGCACCGTCGATAACATTGTGGGTATTGCGCTTGCAAAATCTTTGCTGCGTTATCTGAACGAAGATCCAGAAATGCTTCAGAAGACAAAGGTTGCTGAAGTTATGGAGCCTGCTTTTTTTGTTCCGGAATCTATGTCGGTCTGGGTAGCCTTGGAAGAGATGAGAAAGCGGCGGCTGCACATGGCTGTTGTCGTGGATGAATATGGTGGAACAGCCGGCTTAGTTACTCTCGAGGACATCCTCGAGGAGGTTGTGGGAGAGATTTATGATGAAGATGACGACTACGAAGCTGAATCACAGTTTATTGCAAGTATTGGAGATCGTTTATACGCTGTTGACGGTCAAACAGGTCTCGAGAAAGTGGCACAGGCGTTTAATCTTGTCTTGTCAGAAGATGATCTTGATGATTATGGGACGATATCGGGTTTCCTCTGCGCCCAAATGGGTGGCATACCGGAAGAAGGCGAAGAGGTCGTTGTTACTCACGTTCGATTCCGAGTTACTGAGGCTAATGATCGTAGAATCATAAGGCTGCGGGCTGAGATTCTTACTGAAGAGGAAATAGCAAAGATAAGTGAAGAAGAGCAGCGTCTCAGGGAGAGTGAGGTTGAAGCAGAAACTCAGGATCTAACCCGAAATGTATTGGATGTTGAGCCTGCTCCCAAGAAGCAGAAGCATTTGAACCCTGATATCAACGGTACTCCCGAGAGAGGCACAGCACAGAAGAGAGTAGAAGGCTTCTCTCAGTTGGACTAAGCGATGCAGCTTCCGTGCGCTTTGTAAAAGATTACTTTTTGCTTGTGGGAAGTCAATGCACATATCCCTGAGGGCTGCGTTACTCTCACTCATCTTTCCTTGTTTCTCACTAACATTGTCAAGTATCTAGGAATTTCTACTCTGAAACTGTGTCCATTGCGTCAAACAACTAATGCGAAGCAAAACATTAGAAAGAGTTCAACATCGCAATTGAGAATGCTTCTTGCGCCGGCTTTCGTAACATACCTGGAATCTCATTAGAGTATCGATCGTAATGCGCAATTTTGCGCTTTCCTGGATTAGATCCAGTTCCGGTGGGGAGGAAGACATGTCTTCACTTGTGTTATCGAGCACATCCAGCACAGTCTTGCTCAAGAGCTTTTCTCGAAGTTCATTGAATTCCTTCTCCATTTCAATAAACCGTTGCCTCCTTGTTTCACAGGTGGAGCATGAACGAGGCTGTTTCTCCCTCGCAGAAGTGCGAGCATAAGCGGAAAATCCATCCAGGCTCTGCAGCTGCTTCGATCTCTCTTTCGACGTTAAACCGACAAAGGTTTTTCCCCGCGGTCTAAACGATTGCGCCATTGTTAAGCTGCCTTGTAAGGCATCACAGGGTTGTTGGAAACAGTCGACTTGCAATTTAGGGACGAACCGTAATCGACTCATGCAAAGCCCAAACTTTGAACGACTCATGTAATGTCGGTGGCCCAATCATTCCGGTTGCATTAGTTTCGTGGGCTTTCACGTGTGGCCCACTACAAGTACCCTTCGTAGTACGGTTCCTAAGAAAGGTTCGGTCATTGTTGCTTTCTGCATGGAGATGACAAGGACTTCCAAGTGCTTTCAGGACTATTTTTTTTTTCTAGCTTCGGGGTCTTCGAGGCATCGTGAGAAGTCGAGGAACGAACAAAATTTCCTTGTTACGAAGGGTTGAAAGAGGGTTTAGATATTTGAAAAACCAGGAAGCCGTATCCGCACGTTTCTCACTTCACGGGATATTCCTCAATTGAAGATAGACGAATGCAGCTGGGTCTGCTTTCGAAAAGAGGACATTCTTTATTGAGCAGGACTAATGCACACCAAACGTCCATGGCGATGGCATGACCATTTTGCCATGGCTGCTTGTTTCCGAATTGCCAAGAGTAAGTAGGATACAAAAGAAATTCGGTTTCAAAGTTTACTCTCGGATGCTTATCGCTCAGCAGAAATACCCTTGCAAACTTAGTTCAACGAAGCTCGACTGGGTGACCCGAGCCCAGCAATGAAGTTCTCACTCGGACCCTTGACTTGTGGCATTAGGACATTGTCTATCAATCCGTAAGTCCGAGCCTCGGGTGCCGTTAAGTACATATCTCTGCTCAAGTCCTTCTTGAGTTCTTCGTTGCTTCTTCCTGTGAACTGATGCAAACCATCTATGATTCTATTGCGTTGATTCAGAATGTTTCGTACTTCAATTGCCACATCGGAGGCTTGCCCTCTGACCGTATCCGGCAGAGAAGGGCTTTGCAGTAGAAAGCGGGAATTAGGAAGAGCCATGCGTTTTCCTTTTGTTCCAGCAGCAACCAGGAACGCACTCATAGACGCAGCTAGACCCAGATTTAAGGTTACCACTGGGTACTTCATAGCTCGCATGCAGTCATAGACGGCCAGACCAGCGGGTATTGTACCACCAGGGCAATTGAAATACATAGAGACGTTCGCCTTGGCGTCGTCGTTCTCCAGATAGAGCAGGACTGCAATAATTTGGTTTGCCGACTCATCATCGAGGTCCTGTCCCACGTATATAATTCGCTCTCTGTACAGACGGTTGAATATATCAATGAACTCATGGTTCTGCGCGCCAGGTGCCTTGTACGGCACTTTTGGAACCCCACCAGCCATTCTCACGTAGGAGCGCGTTGCTGGTCGACTCGTACAAACTCTCGTTTGTCTGAATGGTCGGGACGGCAGCTGGATGGCATGGTTGCCAACAAATGTAGGAAAGCAATGAGCCATTGCGTAGCGTCTCGGTCCGCATAAACGTGGGAACGGCCGGGTTAGTGAGGATGCTCGCTTCAATAGAAACAAAGGTATGCCGTTTGAAGTGAGATTTTCTGATGAGCCTCGCAGCTGCAATCCGGTTCAGCAGGTTTCTAAAGACAGGGGTGCGTTCTGCTGTGAGATCAATCCGTGCCTTCAAGGCATCCGCAAAATAAGCATATTTACTGTTTCAGACAACACGGCATTCTAGCTTCGTGTACTCAAACCCCACTCAGCAGCAATTGATGAAATATACTTCGTCGCTCGTCGACATTAAAGGTACAACCTCTGCTTGCACAATTTTCCTCGCGGCTTTACCAAGTTGAAACTGTTCAAGTCTGCCGTAAGCTGATGAGGTGTGGTTCAGAAACGCCGTGGAGGTAACCTTGTTTGTAGCACGTTGTGCTGTTCGTTCAAAGAAATGATGCCCAACAACAAAGTTTGCAAACGAAGGGTGGCTTTCCTTCAAGGACTGCCATCGCGAATCGTGAGACGCTCGAATTATGCTTCCCCAATTACATGCTCACACCGTGAACGTCGTAAATCATCGACTATACCACCCGTGTTGTCAGCTGTAGCAGCAGCTGCGATATCCTTTCCGCTTGTCTCCGGCGAACGAGAAGGACCGCAGCCCTTGTACAGAAAACTGGTCCCCGCAGTTGCGACAGCTGCAGTCGCCACTTCTTTGTTGCTCAGACGTCGTCCAAAGTCCTCCCGTACTGTATTACCAAAACAGCCACCAGACGTAAGCAATATCGACCCATCTTTACAGAATGAAAGACCCGGAAGAACTCAAACCACAACTAGAAACGGCCCTTTTGCTTTCGACGAGAGCCGCCAAGAATGGTCTTCTTCAGAAGAACGGATTATAGAAACACCCCCATTTGAAACGAGGTATGAAGCAAGTCGGTCAACTCAAAGCCCTCAAGACTCATATTCGACAAATTCCTCTCCAAAGGCTTATGATCGAACACAGAGAAACATGGAAAACGACGAGATTGCAGCAGAACAATCAGCTATAGGAATGGACACAGCATCCATCTTTTCTCATATGAGGGCCGAATTTGTTTCGGTGCCCTCCAGCGAGCAAGAAGAGTCAACTCAGAGTGGCAACTCAATTCAAGACCAAGAAGAACCTTATGGGAGTCTACGACCAACTCCTACTACAGATCTACCTGGAAAAGAAAAGGAACAAGTATCAGTTTTGCAACCCCCGTCTTCTATCTCAGCTGCTGACGTTCTCCGCTGGTTTGTGCGGACCCCCGTTTTCATTCTATCGGACGTAATTGTCCCAATTGCGCAAGTGTCGTCCATTTTGTGGTATGATTGCAAGCAATGGATTCTGGGGGCAAGGAATCGAGAGGAGAAGCTTTACTTCTTGGACGACATTCCGGAGCCAGTAGATGAATTCGACTCTGACGAAAACTACGATAGATCCCCATGGGAATGGAATGAGTTGGATGTCGAGTTGACGCAGGAGGAGAAACAGTTGAAAGAACTTCAAGACAACATGCGAACAGTTTTCGGGCATGTCTACGGCACGTTTCGCAGACTTCTCGGGTAGCTGTAAAGGGCCTTGAAGTTACCTTGTGACCAAAGCAAATGATTCTTATCAAGCGATGGGTAAGCGGGTTAACTACTGTAGCGTTCTACCTTTGGTACGTAAAAAGCTCCTAACTCTACCGGGATACTTGTTTGGAGAGTTGAACACTTATTCATAAGGAACACGTCACTGTAATCGCTACCCCAAACTCAAAAGCATTAACACTCTAGCTAATTTTATATTCAACAAAGAGTAAACGGTGTCGATGACCCACAAGATGTCACTTTCAGTGCTCCAAAGTTAGCCATCACAAAGGCCGAGACCTACTGCGTGTACGAAAATACCATCATTCCAAGTTTCTTTAGACGCGAAGGAACTTTTTCTTCACGGGTTTTCAATGCTCCCAAGGCTTTGCCAAGTTACCGAGTTCATAAGATCATCGCCGCCATCTTCCTGAAAAGACTCCTGCGGATCTTCAAAATCCTTTCCTGGCCCATGCTCCTCAGATGTTTTTGCATGCTCCTCATATTGTTTTGAAGTTCTTTCGCTGCCTGGAGAAGGCTTTATGTTCTGAACTTCAGGTTCCATGGTGGAAATTGTTCCTCGAACGTCTAGTTCTGTGGCACGTACGTCTGCACCAATATCCTTGCTCTGTTCTCTCATTGGTGCTTGAACGACGTAGTCCGCTTCATCTTTCTCTGCCCTAGAGGTTTGTCCTTCCTCATCGATCGGTTGTACTCCAACTTCGTTACTCATTTTGTCGTTGGGCGAAGGACCCATATCTGGGGCTGTGGAGTGTAGCTTTGACTCCCTCCTTTCGATGATGTGGTTAGGTACATCATTATGCCTCGGTCGCGATTCGATTAAGTCTGTCGCGCAAACCAAAGGTGCTACAGGTAGAGATGGAGGCGCTCCAGAAGTCTGAGGTTGGTCCCTTGTATTATGGTGAAGAGGTTCGTACACAGCCATAGTACCGTCTTCTGAAGAGATAGTGTTCACTGCTGTTGCATTCATGCCATTCTGCGGTACTCTTTCTGGCGTTACAACGTTTGAGAATTGGTGCGAGGTGCTCAACGGAAGAGAGACGAATCCTGTATCAGGATCGTGACCAACCCCATAATTCGACGATTGTACATGTTGAATTGTCAATGCGGGAACCACTGGAACAGCAACTGAGGACGGAATTGGAACGGACGACAAGGGAAAAGGCACAGTCGTCTGTACCGGACTTGACATGGCAATTGAAGTAGATATAGGGTCTGAGACCGAGAGTCCCATTGATCTTACAACAGACGAAGGAATCTCACTAGAGGATACTTGCAGCTGATCGTTAGTTCCAGGATTGTGCAACGCGGAAGAAACTGGCAACGCGCTTGTCACTCCGGATGAAGTTGGGAATGGAATCGCTGAGGTCAAGGGAGGACTTGTCGAAACAACCTGTACAGGGTGGTCAATTATCGGATGCTGATGAACCAACTTCGTACGTTTTCGACCTCGTTTCGAACTAGCCGCCCTGGCTCTTTTCATGGCGAGTTCCTTTCGCTTGTTTTCTCTCCATCGTCGCTGCGCCTCTTCAATTTCTATTTTCCTTCGCGTTTCTTCGGTCATACCGTGACCCACGACAACAGAATTGTCTGCGGCGCTACCATCTGTCGTTGACCTGGGAGCCTCCATTGTGCTATGAACATATGCAACCTTCTGTTCTCCCAAAGTGGTGAAAGTGGAACTATCCCTGGCAGGAGAGAGGTAATGGCTTCCCATTGGTTGTGAAGCTCCTGCTGTTAGAAATATGATAGAGTCAGAATCATTTGACAAACTGATAGCATCCAAAACTTGGTGGCGCGCATTGTAAGATAACACTCGCCGTCACTGTGAACGCTCGGATACGCATGAAAGGAAGATAACATACCTGACATTCCAATCGAGCCAGGATTCTCTTGCTCCATTCCATGGGGCGAAGATGACGGAGAACATTGAGCAGGATCCGGGTTTGAATGAATATCGTGATGTGCAGAATATTGAACCGTTTCTTGCGATCTAGGCTGAACAATACCAGAGACATTTGGCACGGAATGCTGCTGCGTGACTTGGCGATGTTTTTCATCAGCATGATCGACATGTGGATGCTGCTGCGAATGTGATGGCGCGCCTCCAACTTGCATGGCGTTCACAAACAATGGATTCGACGCAGTGGGTTGGCCTTGTACGACATGGGGCTGGAACTGAAAGTGCACATTGGCGGCAGAACTGTGGGGAAGAGTTACGCCATTGGATTGCACGGTTATATACTGAGGACCGGCTGTGCGAGAAACATCTTGGATAACCGGGGTTTCCAGCGTTCGAAACTTTTTCTTCCGCTTCTTGTCCTCAATCTCCTTCCGCTTGGCTATTCGCCATTCTCGCTGCAAGCGACGAATGGTCTCAGGATCTGCAGAGCGCGCGCAAGTTTCGATAGAGTTTGGGCGAAACAAGGTTAGAATGATACGGATTTCGGATTCGTGGCTAGGGCTGTACGCTGGCACGGCGCACCAAGAGGAACATACCATCATTTGAAAGCGCCTGTTGTGTGTTATTCATGGAACGACTCAGTAAGGCCTCGAACGGGAGCGCCGACAAACTACTTTGGAAAGTTTATGAAGCAGGACTTGAGCCGTTAAATCCAAAGTAAACGCTTCTTTCGGAAGAGTGTCGAGCAGGTTTTGCCAAGAGATGTCCAGGGTTGAGTTGCACAGTATTTGTCGGATTCAAAATTTCTGTGATTCGTGGCGAACAGCTTCGCGTTTGCTGCCTTCTGCCTTTTACGGTACAAGTTGTACCCTTCTGCTAAGGTATCCTTCGTACCAAAAATACAGTACACAAATTCATTTTGGGCTCAGGAATTGCGGGAGCGAGCTTCGCTCAGCGAGGTACAGGGTAGGAAGTCTGTACGATGGTACCTTTGGTACCGAAGGTATGGGGGGGGATAACCTCCCGAGGATGGTGTTGAACCGAAATCCGTAGTCATCCTCATGATTTGATGGTGATGATCATATACGCACACCACACCCAAATTAAACACACGTTCTCTCTCTCTCATATGCGTTGCGAGGAGGTGTTTCACTGTGACAAAGATCACTGTGTGTGTAGCGAGCTTTATCAAAGAAGATAATCAGTTGACCATGATGGTAAACTGATTATCTCAGCCAGCTCAAGTTAACTAGAGCGAACGGAATCGTTAGCTTCACTTGCATTACAGCACTGGCAAGAGGTGTCGGGCACTGAAGAGCTAGTTCACGGTGAAGTTCACAGGCTTCCTGGAAAGCGTACCAAGCTGCAAATCCCTTTTGCTTCCAAAGGCATATGAAATATCGGTGTGAGCAGTAACTTTAAAGGTGCACTCGTTAGTTCTGGAGCAAACGCCTAGGAAGTCATGACGACAACCGCGGAAGAATGAACACAGATTTCATGGATCAGGCAGTCAGATGGTTCGCAGCAAACAGGAATGGCAACCACAAAGATAAATAATCTTGGTGGTTGTATCGATAAAGTGTCGCGCTACCATCTGCAAACTCGAGAAGATGTTTGGGACACTGCTCTTTGAAAATGACATCGAGAAATGGCCTGAACGACTACTGGCGAGAGAATGCTTTTTTCTGCACAGAAGCGCTCCACACAATGTTGCAATTCATAGGCTTGCGTGCCCATAAAGAGAGAGAGAGAGAGAGAGAGAATATGGAAACTCTCAGAGACAAAGTTGTACTTATCGAAGTGGAAATGTTACTTTTTTTTTCATGACTCTCACTCTCTCTCTCTCTCTCGCTCTCTTATGAGTACACCTGCCTATTTACGAAGTAGTGTAGAGCTTTTCTGTTCAAAGAAACGTTCTCTCACTAGTAGATAGACCAACACTCTATCAGGCCATTTTCTTATAATCTCATCTACGCATAAACCATGACGTTCTCGAAGAGGGGGAAGCACCATTCGCCTTGAAGTCGTTCTCTTTGGGAACCGCAAGAGAAAGTGATCGACATAGTTTCGCACATTTGGCCTGCATGCGCACACTAATCTCTTTCTAAGCACATGTGATCCAAGAGAATACAGTGACGGCTTGCGTCCCATATGTAGTTGTGAAAGCATGACCCCTGAGCAATGGTTTGAGGAGTTTTCTAGCTGTTAGCCCTCGTGGCCCTTCTTCCAACTCCTGCGTAATCAACCGGAACCTTGAAGATTGTTGTCCACAATGAAGAAGAAGAACCGGAACCTTGATTTGTTCATTCATTGGAAACTGCAACGTCTGTTTCTGCAAGGTGTCTTCAACGTTTCGATGAATGATTCATGTGGGAATCATCATGAATCCCATAACGGCTCGAAATTGATATAATATCTAGTAGATATTATCTACTAAACAGATCACAGCAATCCTGCCCAGCATAGACGAAAGTCTCTGTATTACGACCCGGGAGGTCGTTAAACTCGTCCAAGCGGTCGGTCAGCTTGCCGGTCGTGGACCTGGGTGGCACGTCGATAAAATGCCCCCGTCTATCTGCACGCAGGCAGTAGGTCACAAGACGATTATCGAATGAAGATCCTACCGCCGTTTCCCTGAATTTTTCCTTTGAAGGAAGAGCTCCGAAGGAGCCACTGGATTGGAGTTTCCAGGGTTTTTCTCGGAGGGTCTGCACTGGAGTTGGGTGAGGGTGAACGGCTACTGGCCTGTTCTTACACCTGATCTCGCCAAAGATATGAGGATTGGGTCGTAAGGGCGCCGCTCATGGTTTCTTGAGTGGCCGACGAGGTACATGCGGAGCGCCTTGTCGTGGTGTGCCCTTTAGCCGACGGTCTCTAGAGGTTGAATGAAGAGGTTATGAAGAAGAAGGCGATAAGCGTCGTTGACGAAACGCCCGCGTTTGAAAACACCTAAGAGATCTTATACTTTCTTGTCGTTGCCCAGTGTGTGTGGCACAACTATTGCTCTGTAGTTGGTGGCTGCGGTATGGAGGTGTTGTAAGTGTCGGGGTCTTTAGCAAACCCCTATGTACGAGCAAATTAGCGTACGTATTCGTAGAAGAGAGAGAGTCTCTGTACTGTATAACCTTGAGAACAAACAAGGGATTGCAGGTTATCCACAACATTTTGCCAGAGTTGTCACGATTACGAAGACACCTATCCATCCCATTTAAATTTCTCCAGTGCGATGACGTTATCTTATCATTGTATCTTATGCCTCGTCAAGAACATTATCCTCGACGAAGGTGTACGATGATTGGCAGGCGCGGTGAGGTTACCTTGTACCTTCGTATCAACAACGGCTCCTATGCGTTAGTCGAGTACTATGTAACCTTGCAAGTCGATCAGTACAAGTTCCAAACCTTGGCTTCACTTCATCTTGAGAAGTTGGTGACATTTTCGCTCTCGAGCGTCAAACGGGAGTGCATCGGGCTGAGTTCGTCGTATAAGGTGGAGAATGACGCTGTGCAATATTATGCGGTGATCGCGGCGACCCAAATGTGGATACGAAATTTTCAGTGGGAGCAGAGCTCAAACTCACGCGGAGATTCAACAAATGGACACCAAGGTGTCCTGCTATGATAGGATGACCACACGCTCTTTCGCGTCGAGCAAATCTTTGAGCGCTGTAACCACCTCTTTACTCGCCGTCATGCATGCATCAACAACGCCATTATGGATATGAGCGAGTCGCCAGTCGCACAGATCGCGAGTAGTCGACATGTGAAAAGTTCTTGTGTTTCCGAAAGTGCCACAGAAAGCAATTCGTATATCCGTTCTTAAGCTTTCCGTGCGGTTTATCCGGCATCATGCTCTGCTGCAGCGTGCTCGACACTGAAAGAGACGGGTGCGGAATGAGCGAGATGATATGTAGAATATAGTAGTAATGCACGATCATTGGGATGTTTTGATGCAAAGCCACAGCTGCCTAGAGCATACCATGACAGTCGATTAAGCTCAGAACCCATCAAGCCTATCCTAACGGAACATACAAAATAGCCTTCTGGTCTCTCTCTCTCTCTACAGGTTCAGTGACTGAACTTCAGTCCTAAGTCACCTCATGGCCCAAGTTCGAGCCGACCAATAAAGCGGATGTCGGCGCAAGGCTTAGGCACTGACTCTTTTGTCTTCTTTTCTACAACGGGCGGTAATTTGAGACTTCCTTCTGACGCTGTTGGAGAATTCACTCCCTGATGATCGTATCCGATAAGAGTGTACCTTCGCACGAAAATGATGAATGGGCATGAAGTTATCAAGTCCGTGGCGTGTTACTTCCGCCAGTGCAGAAACACAGAGTGAAACTGGAAACCGTCAAATACGTGCTCAGCGGCATATGAAAGTTACAGTATAAGGTACGAAGAGTACCTTGGTACCTTACCCGATTTGGGACACAGCGATTTGCGTTCCACTCTCGCTTTTTGTTGTTCAGTTTTACAGTACGCTTGTCATGAAGATTCCTTCGAAAAACGCTTGAACGATTCTTTCATCGCACATGGTATTGGGCGAAAGCTATTACTAGCAGCATAAAACGGCTCACTCAAATGAAGTAACGGACGGGTACGAACGTGAGAGTCCCACAAAAACGTTCAACTTGATGATGTCCCATCGTGGGACATTCCGCATTACCAATTTGAACGTTTACAAAGTATCCTTGTAGAACAAACCTTACAATCCGCTTGCAATGATGCACAAACCGGGCTTTGGGCAACTAGCTTCGTATACGTTTCTTCGTCAAGTGAAGGTGATGGCACCCAGCCCGCAGGGTTGGAGCACAGCATCGATATACTCGATCCCTTTTACGAGGAAGCCACGGCCGTTCGCTTTTGTTGTGTGACAAGCACAAGGATATCGTTAGACACAAGGCAGAATGTATATCGTATATCCCACACAGTATCCACGTATCCTGTGTTGGTTGGTATTGTAACAAGATTGGCGTCGCATGGTGAAAATGGAGGTGAGTATCTAAGCGGACCGCATTGATTCATCGCTATATGAAATTCAAGTGATAGACTTGTTGAATACCAATGGTCTTGAAAAACAACAGTAGGATGTGGATTGGAGTCGGACTCTGAAGTGGCTTTTGGTTTATTGCTGCGATGCTGAACAGGATTTTGACGAGACAGTGCAAGAGTATCTGCACAGTCTTGACAGGCCTTTGGCGCATGTGAGTTTGGTTGTCCCAAACCATATGGTGATAGCGGAAGCTTCAGTTGTGATGCTTTATTACAAATGGTGGTATTGCCAACAATTGTAGCACTTTCGCAACGATACCACCAACTTAATGCAAAGAGCTCAAGCTGTTTTTCAGCGAAAAAGCGCGAACAGTTTAGTGTACCTTTGCACCGTGGTTCTCAGTTATCTACAACAAAAAGAGCTCCACAGTGTCGCGACAGCGACATCACGAGACACCACAGAGCAAGTGGTTTCGAAAGCAAGAAGAATACGTTTTTGGCGCCAAACACTCGGAGCATAACCTGTCAAAAGTACGCAGTATTTCGATCCTTGTCGGGTAAAAGGGATACGTCATTTTGACGCTTGGAGGAGGCAAAAAGTTATCGTTAAGAATGGCGTTGCATTTGTGGGTGAGAACAACCCTTCGGGACAAGTGCCCAGATTTCCAAACGTGGGGGGAGAGAGTGAGAAGGCCACGGGAGATAAGTTTTCACTGTCGTCCATGACGGTGACGCAAGAGTTATTATTATTCGTACCAGCACCGTTTTAACTATGATACACGGAAGCGATATTGAACGGCGGCTGTGCAAGGTTACACAGCTCGCTGGGCAGAAATCGCCGATATGTAGGAAGCTGTTGGTTGCTGAATGATTTGTATGAGATAGCTCTGTACTGGTTGTGGTGTTGGAAATGATGGTTGTATGGAATAACGGAGAAGTTGATGTGTCCAAGATAATTGACGAAGCGAACAGTACACACAGGGCACTTTTAAGCGATATGATGTGCATTGCAGAAGTCTGCGGCAGGTCGGGGGTTGTACAGTACTGTATGATTCGACACAACGAACAATGCGCACAGCGCCGACTATTATCGTCTCATTTGCGCGGAGGTTTGAAAGCACGAAGAGGAGGAGTGAGAGGCAGATGCAGTGAGGAGCACAAATTTGTGTCGATACAGTAGCTCGCTGTGGATTGGAAGTGGGCGTCTCAGAGAAGAGAGTTGAATTGTAGCGGTGGTGTGTATAGCGTTGCAAAGATACGAAAGTGCGAAGAGTCTCGTGTGGAAAACAAAGCGTTGCGTGTTTATTGTAGCTGGGGAGTGTGTATCTACGCGGCACGCCAATGATGACGTCTGTGGGTGACAGCTGCATGACGAAAGCTCGTGGAACGATGGATAAGGTGAGAAACGTAAACGTCGCTTCGAAAAGCATGGTGCCAAAAAAAAGAGGCGGGAATGGTTTTCCATGGCGCCAGGGTTGGAAAAGGGCTTCGAGCGCGCCGGAGCAAGGCTTCTATTACGTGGAGTGATGTAAGAAGAAGAGCGGCGAAGGAATGTTGTCTCATGACGTCATGAAGAGGCTCCACCTATGAAAAGCGCGACGCGGGTGGAACGGCGAGCGAGATAAAGCGGGCGCAGAGCGTTGGAAGTCGAAAACAAGGTCCAACGGGGGGCGTAGGAAGGACTAAGCTCAGCAGCAAAGACCACAATCTCGAGACGCGCAACAAAGACGGCGTGTCAGAGGAACGCGCGCGCGCGCCATGCTGAATTAGTGATCACGCACGAGGCGTCTCGCCGCGCGACGGCTGGGCGCGCATTTGATGTGCGCCAGTGCAGCGATGAACAGCGCTCGCGAGAGCGACGCGCCGCTGCGTTGGCCGACTGGCAGCCGCCATTCCACCGCGCGCGCGCCAAACGAGATCAGAGTGTGCGAGCTTGGCGATGCGCCGCACGCGCGCGGCGTTGGCGCGTTTTGGCGCGTTTTGGAGCGTTTTGGCGCGTTCTGCGCACGCGCCCAAACCCGGCTGCATCCCAAACCGCCAACGGACGTGTTGAGGACGCACGCACAGCGAAAAGAGAGAAACGAAAGGCTATTTTAAAAAAAAAACAATAAAAAAAAAGGGGGGGGGGGGGGGGGGGGGGGGGGGGGGCTAGGAGGCGTTGCCTGGGACGGCAGAAGTG